>ULGT01000009.1:0-104427 GCA_900519025.1 Yarrowia porcina | reverse complement strand
GGGGGGGGGGGGGGGGGGGGGGGGGTGGGAAGAGCTCTATAATAGTCTGTGAGACTGTGTGAACATTTTGAATGTGTTTACCTGGTTATAGCTATTTTATGATACCCCTTTGAAGTGACTCCATCAGCCTCAATCCATCTAACTTTATCATCCTTGGGTCGTATTCCACTTTAGACGAAGATTACTCAGATAGCCAAGTAAAGCTAAGGAGAGGAGGAGATTCTCAGATGGCTCCTCATAAAACCAAAATTATCAATGAATACAAGCACAAAAGTGAGTATATGATAGAGGGCGTCCAGAAGTGTCTGTATGGAGCAATACAATGTCTCCATGACTCCTTCCAACATAAGTTCACTTCATAGAGCCGGTTCATCTTGGCCATTCCATCACCATGAACCAAGAAATACAACTCTTCCTGATTAGTCTTCAGTTTTTCGTGATTTTCAGAAATCTCGATTTGCCCTTACAGTCACCCACCAAAACAGCACCATTTTAGCTATTTTTTGTCTGCTGACTAATCACGAATTTTCTCAAATCTGGAGCTACGACAAAATAAATACCACCATTCGATTCTCCGAGGTCTCCCCATCACGAATATGCCACTCTTTCTCTAGTTTAACAGCTTATCGTCGACTTAGCGTTGTTACAGTTTTCTCTTGCCCAAGTTTACCCTTGGTTTGGGCTTTATAAGAAATTTCCAAGAATCTCAGATTTGAGATTTTCTCAAAACCAAACCAAAAAATTAACAGGCCAAAAAAGCCCCTACAGCAGCACAACGCGATACAGAGACGGAATAGAGAGGAACTGGAGCGGAATAAAGTAGTGCATGTTGTTCTCCAGAGTCATAGGAGAATTTTGGTATATTTAAATCACTCTTAGAGCTCATATTCACCATTCTGAGTGGCCTTCATGTCCCAGGCTTACCCTCAAAACTGTCATATTTCCCTGATGGTAGACCCAGACTTTTGGCCAAGGAGAAGCTTAAGTAAATGTCAACTAAATGTAGATGGCTAAGGTACAGTAATGCCACGATATCGAGACAAATTAAAAGCACTGAGTGGAAATAGAGAACCAAAAGTACTATGACAATAGCTAGCTATCCAATAAACCTACTTACATCAAGTTTTACCGTCTGAAACCCTCAAAAGTAACCCCCAGCGGAGCTTTCCCTCAACTAAATCTCCAAGTAATAAGCAGTCCATGAGACGAAGCGGTTGAGAGACTGTTAACGTAACACCCTTACACTTCTTGGACACTATCTTTGGATGACCTAGTATCACCCTGTAAGAGTAAGTTCTAACTAGGGCGTATCTTTTCTTTGAAAGTCTCTTACGATGTTATGAGTGTACTGTATGTACCGTACCGGTACAAGTAGTTCTTTATGACCATTCCTACACCTCCATTAATGAAAGTAAGACTATTAGAGCTTCTGTTAGAAGTATAGGAGCTGTTGCAATATGTTTCTGTATAATTTGACTGTACAATTGCACTAGAAGGAGGCACTCACACTTCTCTTCTTTACTTGACATTTCCAACAATATACGGTACTTCAGTTGACTGAACATGAGTAAATTCAACCCTTCATAACTTCCCCAAAAATGATCCAAAACTAAAAAGAAAAAAACAGCTTCCTGTGTGTAACGCTCCAAGTAACACACTGACACACTCCCCTGTTCAACTCCAGCATCATCTTTGTCACAAATCTGGTGTGGTCAAAAACCGTTACGCAACCCTAACTCCCCAATGACTCTTTTGAGTCACCCTTGTGCATAGACCTCTTCTCTCCCTCACCTCAATGAAACTCCTAACAATTGATATTTTCGGTACATTGTTCGTTCCACGACCGTCTGTGGCTGCCCAATACCTCCGAATCGTGCAACAGAATGAAAGTTACTCCGGTCACGTGACCCAGGTCCAGCACAATTTCCACAATGCCTTTCGGCAGTACTACAAGCAGTATCCAAACTATGGAAAGGGCCAAATAGGATATGAGAGGTGGTGGTGTCACGTGATCCAGCATACCTTTGAGAACCAAATCTCAGCTGAAACGGCTCAAAAAGTCTATAACCATTTTGGCACTTCTTCAGCGTATCACTTGTACTCTGATGTTGTCCCTTTGCTTACTAAGGTACGGGCTATGGGCTTCAAAACTGCTGCTTTGAGTAATATGGATCCTAAAGCCAATGATATCCTTCGAGATTTCGGCTTAGATAAGCTACTTGACAAGGTGTTCATTTCTTATGATACTGAGATTGATAAACCTGATGAACGAGCTTGGAAAAATGTCGAAAGCCAGTTTGGAGTGTCTCAAAGGTGTTATAACTCCTTGTACCATGTTGGAGATGAGTCAGCGAAGGATCTTGTGTCTGTTCCTGGATGGGTTTCTATCTTAATTGATAGATCTGAGGGTTTTAAAGAGTATGATGAGTTTGTCCAAAAAAAGGCAGTCAAAATGAGAGATGGAGTACTAAGGGTGAAGGAGGATCAGTATGTGGTCAAGAGTTTGGAAGATGTTCCAGATTTGATGGTGTAAGAGGGGTATATAGCTTGAAATGACTAATGAAAGTTGTAGGGTGTCTATAGGGGTAGGAGAGCGGATAGTAGACGCATTTTTTGAGACTTTGAAGGCTCAGTAGGTGACCAGGAAGATGGTCAAACGATTCAACTGGTTTCCTGCGAGATATACGTCTGTAGAAGAGTCTTCAAAGCTAGCATGATCAACTTCTGGCAAGTAGAGAGAACTAGGATAGGAAGATGTTGAGATTGACACTTGAAATTACCCTTTTTAGTCAATAGGAGGTAACATTCATAGGCTGCGGTTTTCTCGACAATTGAGGTTTCGAAGTACTCGTATCTTTCATTAACTCCCTCTTCTGAAGGTCATCTCTGGATGTATCTTGGAAGTATCTTGAGAGACTCCAAACTGCTCAGAAGATGGTATAGGCTCTTTCTCAATTGGAGGTTTTACTTCAAAAACCCCTGGGACTCTGTTAATTGTAACTCTGTCACCCCTGAGACCTCTTCAATGGGAACTAGGCTCCTCGTCTTTTGTCAAAGGAGAGCATATGAATACCGGTACCGTAGTTTAGTCAGAGATGAACACTCTATGGTTTTATGACGTTCAGAGCTACAGATAAATGACTTTGAAGAGGTGGATATCTTCTTTTGAGCATTCGTCATTACTCTCTGTAGGTGTCTGACTTTACAGTAGAGATCTTGATCGAGTCAGGTACACCTACCAGTACCAGTAGGTAAAGGGAAGTACATTCATTGAAATTATGGAGATATATACAGAAGCCAACAATGGGAATACGCCTAAATATTGAGTCTATCCTCTTTCACCATTCATTGGTATGACTCCCTCCCTGACTACTTTAGGTGTTTCATCTATCCGCTTGTAGTGTTGTTTTAGCAAGTGAGTTTCCGTGGACGAGTGAAAAGATTAGGTACATACTGGTACCAGTGGCTCTATATATATTACTTCCTCTGTCAAATTTCCATCTTTAACATCTCCCCACTACGTACAAAGTCCATGTATCGTATGCACCCCACCTTATAAGTCGTGATGTCCCAGGTACCCTTTTCTTCCACATTACTTTGTAGAACCACACAGTATGACGTCTCATACACTCACTACAATCCCAGACTCATGTCCAGACATAGACACAGATCTATTCTTACACAGAGATAATAGCTCAATGGTCTTACTTATCCAGTTCTGGTATGATGCTATACACCCTCTCAGTTGTAGTGTGTTCAACAACATCAGTACGACGTAGATAGAGAGACAAGACCTGTATTGAAGCACCACTGTAAATAAAGACAGTCTACCTATAAGGTAATAAAAGTCGTAGCTTAGAAGCATCTTGTCTATGGTAGCCTCACATCATCTTTCAAACTCATTAACAGGGCAGAAATACTCAGACAAACGTCATTAGGTGGTTTTGGACCCATCAATCGTCTTCGTAGCATTCATTATATTCAGCTCAGCCGTATGTTCTCAGTGAGCCTTCATTTAGCCGCATCGTTGTTTTACACTCTTCATGATCCACTCACTTTATAACTTCACCGCCTTCGTTCTTGATGCAACCTCCCACCGTTATGAGGCTGAAACTATTCATAGCACTTTGACACTTGACAGGTCATTATAAAACCTCCTTAGCGGCGTATTAGTCAAGAAATGATCACATTGCGCAGAAAACACCCTCCCCTGTCCGACTTTTTTATATCTGCTCAACGTCTTGTCTTTCCCACCTCTTCAGACGTGTTCAAATATTCACTTATTAACAGTGAATATTACCAGAGTGAAATACTACCTGGTCTATACCCACTTCTGGAGCAGCTACAAACACGGAAAATGCTCCATTTTGATACAGACGCCAGCAATGCCCCTCTAATGTTTTTGTACTGTTCAATTACCACACTTCCATGTTCATTCATGACAGTCAACTCCTCCTGTCTTTCTCCCTCCTCCCCTCCTCGACACGTCTCCTTAATTAGCCTTTGGGAGACGCGAAACTAAGGGGGAGTGTGAAACATGGTGAAAAGTGGAAAACGTAACAGCTAATAGCCAGATTTTGTCACGTGACCAAGACGAATATAACACCAGACACTAGATAACTACTACGATAGTATAGGTTTGTCACCTCCCCCGCCCTTCTATAAATAACTGCTGCGCCTTGAAACCTAATCTTGCTAACTGCATCATGCACTACACCAGCTCCAGTGCATCACTCTCTCTCCAAGTCACACGATGAAACTCACAAAACTGATATCTCGTTTGCTTCTGGCTACTACAGCTTCTGCTCTAACGGTCGATCTCGACGACCCCGAGTCCATCTCGGCCAACGCGGCTCTCATTGCCCAAGGACTCATGAACTACTATGATGGACATCGGTATGGAGGAGTAGTGGGTATGTTTGTCTTCCCTTACTACTGGTGGGAAGCAGGAGCCGCTTGGAACTCGATGCTCGACTTTTGGTATTATACTGGAAACGATACTTACAACGATGTGGTCAAGGAGGCTCTCTTGTATCAGGTTGGCAAGAACAATGATTACTTGCCTGTCAACCAGAGTACGACTGAAGGAAACGATGACCAGGGGTTTTGGGGCATTACGGCCATGGCTGCAGCCGAAAAGAACTTTTCCAACCCCGGAAAAGATGAACCTCAGTGGTTATATCTTGCTCAGGCTGTTTTCAACACCATGAGTGCACGATGGGATACAGACCATTGTAGTGGAGGTCTCCGATGGCAGATTTACACATGGAACAATGGTTACGATTATAAAAACACTGTTTCCAACGGTTGCTTGTTCCATCTGGCTGCTAGACTGTATAGATACACTGGTAACGACACCTACCTTCATTGGGCTGAAAAGGCGTGGGATTGGTGCGAACAGTCTGGATTGTTGAACAAGGAAGACAACTACCATATTCGAGACGGAGTTGACGTCAATAACTGCACTAACATTACCCCCTATGTCTGGACTTATAATGCTGGCTTGTTTATTGGAGGTTCTGCCTTTCTTTACAATGCCACGTCAGATGAACAGTGGGCTACTCGTGCCAAGAACATTTGGACGGGTTGTGAGGAGCTGTTCTTTCAGGACGATAAAATGGTGGAGATTTCGTGCCAGCAGAGTCGAATCACGTGCAACAATGATCAACGATGTTTCAAGGCCATCTTTAGTCGGTTCATTGGTTATGCGGCATTGTTCTTGCCTGATATCAGAGACGATATTATGAAGAAGCTACGAGCTAGTGCTACAGCTGCCATGGCAACCTGTTCTGGAGGTGCTGATGGTCATACTTGTTCCATTGATTGGTTGACAGGTACTTATTCCAACGATTGGATTGGACTAGGAGAACAAATGAGTGCCCTGGAAGTCCTACAGAACAATCTCATTTTTAACCCTAAGATGGCTCCTAAACCCAAGACCAATGAGAATGGTACTACTTCTGGAGGAGTCGGTCCTCTTACCCATGATACTGGAGGAACTTCTGAGGGAAGTCCTGATGCCGGTTCTAGTAGTGCCAACCCACTGTTGATGAACTTGGATATCAAGGGAAGTGACAAGGCGGGAGCTGGCGTGATTACCGCGGTCTTGTTGATTGGTGTATTGGGTAGTGGATGGTGGATGTTGGCGTAGCGAATTACCGAGCGAATTACCGAGCGTAGCGAGGTAATTAGCGATGTAATGAGCGGAGGCGATGAGCGGAGGTGAGTGACTTATGGTTGTCGGATTCGACCAACTAGTGTCGGATTAACGACCAGTTGGTCTTAACGAACCGGTGTCGTCTGTAAGTGGATAGGAGTCATGCTAAGAGCTCACCACTCACCTTACCAACAACCACCAGGGCTAGGAAGACGGTATATAAGAAAATTGATTATGTTATTGGGATAACAAAAACGAAGTATGATTGGACGAGCTCTTATGAGTGCGATACACGCAATCGTACGGTTACTAAAGTGCCTAGGACTTGAACGAGGTTTGTATGATCTACAGTGACATTGGAGATATCTAAAGTGCACCCAAAATGACTTCTGGTTCTTGAGTACTCCTCCTCATGAATTATGTTATAAGTACCAGCCCAGGTATGGTGAGTGTATAGACGGACATGCTCTACAGTGGAAGATGGAGTCTACAAGGAGGACCACAAGAGACCATAACAGGGTGAAGTATCTATCAAGTTAGCAAGTGATTACTAAAAAGATATAGAGTGCCTCTGATTGTATGAAGGTGAACATGGCTCTGTCATCGAGGTGAGACTCTTAGTTGACCTGAAGTGTGTATGGGTGTAGAGAGCTGAAGTACTACTACGTGTGGACCAACGAGGGCAAATCGGCTGTAAAACAGGCGGACCAGCTCAAGATGCATACATTAATGGAGAGTATTTATACAGGCATCTTATCCGTGAGGTCAGGGTAGTGTTGGCATGGTCTCCCATGGTTCAGAGATGTTCTCATCTAAAGTACCGGTAGGTACTAGTACAGTAGAGATTGGTCGTCGTACGCCACCTAGATGGATCATAAAGACGTAGTGCTGACTGGACTAGAATGAGTGTGAACATCTATACAAACAAGTGCCGGTACCGCTTTAAGAGTTCTCTGCAGTACGAGTAAGTACAATAGCTCCAACGCCACATCTGTCACTATGGGGACTTCTAACACGATAATCTGTGGTTTGAGTATGCTCGTTACCCATGATCAACTGTCTCCATTATCATTATTCGATACTTTCGAACATACTAGGGAGAGAACAAGCCGTAGCTATGAGAAGTCAATGTTGTATTGAGCACTACCCGTTCTCAAAATTGAAGTCATAGATGAGTAAAAATTTCATTTAGCAAGCTACTGGTGTTATTTTCATCAATTATCGACTCTGTCCGACCTCTAACGCTGCTCTCAGATGGGATAGTAGGAATCACTCTACCAATAATCCCCACCTTGGATGCTCAAGATCAGTATAGCTGTTACAATTGAAACCTGAGAGAATTAAATGTTGAGTAGAAGGGGTCACTATATACATTATATATATGGGCGACCTTTGTAGTACGCTCCTGAATGATGCTGTGATAACCAGACTCCTTTCTACAGGGAGACTCAAACTACCATTATAAAGGTAGATAGAGCATGGACGAAGAATGGACAATGAGTCCCGCCAAATCTAAAGATTCCCGTTTCAATACACACCTTTACCTCTTAACAGCTCCCATCTTTTTAGTAACAGGTAGTGCCACTACATGTCGATGTCTCTGTACATTGACTATAGAAGCATGGCGAGTAGTTTGCCCTAGAGCTGAAAGCACTTGAAACATCTTCCCAGACCTCCACCAGTAGTGTTTCGAATAACTTACCCTGTCCATGATTCACTTGTTGGCATATAACTCTTCCCTTACCCTCTCTAGAACCCTTCTGAATGTCCTGTTACTGTACCATGTGTGATGGAGTCAAGGACACTCTACAGATGGCGGAGAGGGTATAGAACGGATGTAGTGCCCAAACGAGGTGGTAAAGCCTCGAACGGCCAACTACGTAGCTTGAAACGACCTGTATCAACTTTTCATTTCAGTTCAGATCTAAAGAGGTATAGCTACGCTAAACTCACTAGGAAGCCTCATACAATCACAAGTATCTCATGTCAATAAATAAATTAATGCTATACGACGGAGCCGTTTGTACGTTCTTGTACTTTTATGCGGTTAGAAGGTGGGGGTGAAAGATGGAATGTGAGTAGTGTCTTGGTGAGTAGACATGGTGAGCAATGGTGTGTCAATGTGTCGATAGTCAACATAGACACTCAGACTTCGTCTTCGTGTCAATGTCTTTGCGTAGACACTCGGACTTCGTCCTCGGTCTACACATGCACCACATTCTTCAACGTATACACCACAGCTATCGGCAAGGTCACCACCAACGCTACATACTGACAAATGATATGAATCGATACCAAGTTCAGCTGCTGATGAGTTCCTGTTTCAGGCATAAACATTTGCGTCAAATACACCTGCGTGGTGGCTGCTGGAGTACAAGCTGTCATGACCATTGCAAACGAGGCCATTTTATCATTCTTGTCTATCCAATCAATGTTCTGCAATCTAGTGACCCAAGCAATGGCAATAATAGGCAGAACAATGAGTTTGAAGACAACAATCAGAGTAATCGTCTTCCAGTACCCTTTTGGTAGACTAGTAAGTTTCATTCGAGCAACTGTAGCACCCAACATTGCCAGTCCTAAAGGTACAACTGCGTTACCCAAAAAGGCACAAATGTTCATAATGAAGTCCAAAGGAGGAAGTCCATCGGGAGCATCTCGGATATGAGGACCATGGTAGTTGGGGTTCTTGTAAAAGAGTCTGTGTACCGGTGGGATGACACAGATAATGATGGCCAAAGCAGCAGCAAAGGCTGTAGGTTTCAAAAAGTTGAGAAGAAACTGTTCAACAAATCCTAGATGAAGAGTATCACGGATTTTCACGTATTTTGCAATCCAAGGCTCGGCTTTGACCTTGAACGACTCAATTTTCGAGTTTGGAGCCTTTTTAGGTATCGATACATGACTTTCAATCTGAGTGACAATGTTGAGATCAGCTTCAACTTGAGAATGAGGTCTAGAAATGACTCTAGAACAGGTATGACTGAGTTCCGAGTCAGATTCACTTCGAACCAACATGGCAGGAGTTTCAGAAGACTCTTCACTTTTTTCTTCATAAGTTTGGTCACTTTCAGGTTCCTCTTTGACATGTCTAAAGTCCCGTTCAATCAGCCGATATCCTCCACAATTGAACAGTGAAATCATGGTGGAAGTGCTGAAAATGATAGCGTACGCCACTCCCTTGTCTCCGTCCGCAGCAGAAAACGCCGTACCTGCTGCCAGAGTGGTAACATAGGCAATAGGCAAGTCTCCGTTATTGTTGAGGGCTGAAATCATGAGAATTCCGCCGAAAAAGTTTTGAGGATTGGGTGTAATGTAATGCGTCAATGTTCCAAAGCCGATTCCGTACACTTGGAACATGAGCGAAGTGAGGAAAATGATTCCTACAATCTTCATATCGTCAGAATCTATCGCTTGAATGATTCGAGAGAACATTAGTGAAGGAGCCAGAAAGTTGACCACCAAGTAAGAAATGTTTCGCGACGTTTCCACGCTCATGACATTCTTTTTCGCCAGGTAATACCCCATGGCTGAGTTGGCCAGGATTTTCACCAGCGGTTTCAGCGCAATATAGATGGCTGCTCCGATGGATAAGGAGGACATTGTGAGGGGGAAAATCGAATGAGCCGAGTGAGTTGGTTAGATGTCGAAGAGTCTTTGGTTGTATTGGTGGTGTAGTGTCTGTTCTTCTCAGTCGTCTTGTCTTGGTCGTCTTGTCTTGGTCGTCTTGTCTTTGTCTGTCTTATGAGTCACTGTCCTTCACTAAGACTCTTGAGTCGATATTCGTTGTAAGCCGCGGTAACTGTCCTGAATACTTGCACTCGTCTGTATTCTCTTCTCTCGTTTCTCTCTTTCTCCTCTCTTCTCTTCTCTTTCCTCTAGATCTAAAGCTGCTGTCTCTTAAACTTTTCAGTGCTTCGAACTCAATAAACTCTTTGGAAATATAACCTCGACTTTAGACTTGTGGGGGGCTCTATAGCCCATGCGTCGTGCAGCTCAGCCGCCCTAGCGCCAAAGTGTGGGGTACCGACAAGAGCGACGGTTGCAACAGGCAGATGCGCTGTGTTTTCTGGCTGCACAAAGGGACACAAAGCCACTGGCGTCACTGCGCTGACAAATTCGCTTGTCGAGCGTGGGGGGCACGACGTAATAATTCAAGGTTAGAAAGGGAGGAGAGAGGAGGGAAAGCAGAAGAGGTTTTTGGGTGAAAGAGAGGGCAAAAACGCATTTTAAGAGTGGCAATCACTTGTTGGAACATCGAATATATGATATCCAAGTTTTTACTGTTCCAGCACCTCTATAACGTTCTCTTTTAAGGACCGTACAGTACACCCACTTCTGCCAACTTTGGCTGAAGGACAAGGCCTGTAATTTTTTTTTAATTATTCACCGGTCATAATAAACGGACTCCGACTTTTTCATCCCCGATATTATTCTGCCACAGCCGACATGAAAACAGAACAACAGAAAATCTGCCCATTTCTCAATTCTCAATGTAGAAATTTATCCTGACCCATTGAAACGACAATGCTACCCTGTAGATCCTCTAAGTTCAACCGGCAAGACTGCGGAGATGCAGCTTATCGTTAGATTGGGCAGGTGCTGGGAAAGTGTCTCAGAGAAATTACTAAGACAAAGGTAGGTTGTGGAGTAAAGGAGGAGCTAAGAGAAGAGGCAACGACAATTGTCAAATGATGGTGTCTAAGAAAAATATTGTCACTTCAAGCCATGGAGTATAGGTAAGTATAGTCCTGAGTCTGGAGGCTTCTCTATGAAGACCTATCATACAAGAAGAACCAAGGTCGGGAGAGTCATAAAACCCCCACTCGGCAACTATACTTTTATAGACACCACGGCTATCTTCACTTCCAGTGTAGAACTACCGCCTCTGTCACGACCAACTATCAGCTCCATGATCTTACTGCCATCAGTCGAATAGAACGAAGCAGAACTCAGTCGGTCGTGACTGAACGTCGACCAGAGCATTTCAGATCGATACAAGTACGAGCAGACATCATATACCGCTACAGATACATGTACTAACCCTCTGAACCATGCAATCAAGTCTGGCCATCCTGATGTATCTTAGGCCTCTACTTGTACAATTGTATCAGCCACGATTTGAATATATAATCTGGTAACAAACCACTTCAGTCTGCATCGGATACTATACCTACCAGTGTCTTTGACGTGATGAAGGTTGGTTTTCATTGTACTAGAGGCTCTCCATTTGACCTGGTAATAGAGGTACTTGTAATACCGTATGTATGTACCTATCAAGACAATCGTACAGTATTTGCAAACTGTGCGTATCCAGATAGACAGCCTACAAATACTTGTACACGAGATCTCCACGAGTACCAACGTATCCAAACACACCGTGCTAGGCACTACTAACCAAAAGATGAAGGCGATAAAATAAAATGAAAAACTGCTTCTATGATTGCACTGGCAGTGGCTATCAGGGCTCTTCCAAACGAGAGAGGAGGTGGAAAGGCATAAGATGCTGCTCATACACCGTCAAGAATCTCACACCACTTTGTCAAGAACAGGACGACAAGCAGCAGCGACCCGGTGTACCGGACACATATGTGAATGGAGCAGAGACCCCTGGTTATGGAGTCTTGGAACAAATAACCTATAGCAGTCGACAAGACCACTCGACTATCGCATGCGTGAGGCACGCGCGTCGTCTTCATGTAAAAGGGAGGTAGAGACGCGTTGGTAAGACTGTGTTCCAACTAGGGCTACTACAAGGTATGGGAGACAAGTACAAACAGTATAGTGGACGTACAGTATTACAGTACTGGTACCGTACTGTACTCACCAAAAGACAGAGTCTTAGCACCATCCACACACTGTTATGGTCTCATTCCCTTGCATTTAACAATCCCATTGTCCCAGCCAACCTTCACCTTCCCAACTTTCTGATCCAAAAGTGTCACACAGAAGGATAAAATAAAACGTAATTCCATAGACTCCAGACGCCTCAAACAGCCCAACTCATTCATATTCCCACACTCACCTCAATCTCTTTCTTCCTGATCCTTTTGTTCCGCCCTCCCTCCCTGCAACGCGAAACCCATTTCCGTCACGACGGGTTGACGTGCAGCGTGTTTTAAGCTTTTTGTAAAAACACCCACCAAAACAAGCACCTGCGATCTTCCTTCTCTCTGTCCAAACACCACGAGCACACTTGTTTCTGCTCAAAACTACACCTGATCCGCCCATTCGACTATGCGCAGATCAAGTAACAACCAACCACCCGTTTCGGCCCGGTACGTTCGCCGAAAACCGGACATGCTAATGGAGGGAGAACGCAGAGCGCCAGTGGTGGCGTCTACACCTGGAGTTGCAGGAGTAGCAGGCCTCACGAGAAAGCGAGTCGTCTCCCCGGGCGTCTCGGGAGTCCCTGGAGGGGCTGTGAAACGCCGATCTGGTCGAGGATCACTGCTGGAAAGCTCTGACATCAAGAAACCAGCCTACAGAGTTCAAAAGGACTGGCGAGGAAGCAAGCCTAGTTTTTCTACTAGAGCAGATAGCTGGCAGGCCAGTCAGACACAAGCACCTGCTGTACCTGCAGAAGTTCTGCCTCCTCTGTCGGACGAGCAAATGAACATTGTCGACCTGGTGTGCAAGAAACGTGCCAACGTGTTTTTCACCGGAGAGGCAGGAACGGGCAAGTCGCTCATCATCAAGTCCATTTTGCGACGGTTCTCGACCAGCGGTATCAAGTGTGAAGTGACAGCTCCCACGGGTCTTGCCGCTGTCAATGTTGGAGGAATCACCACTTATCGATGGTCTGGGCTAGGACTTATCAAGGGCTCGGTTGAAGAGCTGGTAAAGAAGGTGCAAAAGAGTCCAGAAGCGAGACTACGATGGACCCAGACAAAGGTACTTATCATCGACGAGGTCAGTATGTTTCCTGCTGAAACATTTCACATCTTGGACCAGGTTGGACGACGAGTGCGAAATAAGAACAGGCCATTTGGAGGTATCCAGCTGGTTTTGACTGGTGATTTCTTCCAGCTGGCCCCTGTGGGAATGAACGGCAAGTGGCTGTTTTCTTCACCTGCATTCAAGGAAGCCATTGCTCACAAGGTGCAGCTGACCAAGGTGTTCAGACAACAGGGCGACTCGTCTTTGACGGAAATGCTGCGAAAACTGCGGTTCTGCAACCCAGAGGACCACGATGAACTCGACCGCTTCTTCAGACAGCTGTCCCGTGACCTCGACGCCTCCGACGGCATTGTTCCGACCGTTTTGGAGCCCAGAAATGAGGCTGTTCACGCCAAGAACCAGGCAGAACTAGCTAGTCTTCCAGGACCGGTGTTCACCTTCAAGGCCCATGATACTGAGAGTGGAAACTCCTTGGAGGACATTGATCCTGATGGACGAAAGCGCAAGCAGCTGGAAGACTCGCTGCGAGTGGAAGCCGAGCTCAATCTCAAACTGGGCGCCCAGGTCATGGTGCTCAAAAACATCTACACCAAGAGCACAAACCTCGTCAACGGTAACATGGGCGTGGTCAAGTGGCTTATGAGCCCCCACAAACACGCCACCATTGCACTCGCCATCATCGAAAAGGGAATGTCCATGTTTGAAGCCATGGAGTGGGTTGAAACAGTTGTCAAGAAGGGCAAACCTCCTGGATATTTCATTCGATCCAAGGATGTTATGGCTCTCAAAGACTGTCCCGACCCTGGTCACAAGTACGCCAAGCACTGGGCCGCAGCCAAAAAGTTCTTGCAAGAGGTGTACGAGACTGTTGAGGTCCAGTACCGGTACAGCCCCAACCCTCGGTTTGACTGCGCGTCCACCGAAGCTCTCCAGCCCGTGGTCAAGTTTGTGGACAACATTTATGGCACGCGGTACATTCACTTGACCTGTGAGGAGTTTGAAGCGCGTTCCAAGCCCAGCTCAAACGGCCACGAGAACGTGGCTGAAGGATATAAACGACGTCAGATTCCTCTCATTCTCGCGTGGGCAATGTCCATCCACAAGTGCCAGGGCCAGACTCTTGGTAAAGTCAAGGTTGATCTGACCAAGGCCTTTTGTATGGGTCAGGCGTACGTTGCCCTTTCTCGAGTGAGATCCAAGGACAACTTGCAGGTTGTGGGATTTGATCCTCGACGAGAACGGCCTAGTCAGGAGGTCATCGACTTTTACCGGCAGTTTCCCCGACCTTTCGAGCGAGAAGAGCGTCAGAATAAACTGGAAAAGATGGTCGAGGAGTTGGATGATCCGGACCTGGATGATCTTTTCTAAGACCAAGGGGAGAACATGGCTTGCAGTCACCACAGTAATTGGTTGCTTGCAGGGTTCCCGTGATTGTTCTTGATCAGGAACCGACCTTTCCATTGCTCAAAACCGGAGAATGACCGCTCCAGCGCCTTACCATCACCCAAGCATGTTGCATTTAGCATAATAGATAGTAGATATGACTGACACTGCCGGCTCTAACGGTAGTCTGTGGGCTCCTTCAAAACCACCCTCCTCCACTCAATTGCTCACACCAATGACACCCTCCCTATCCCTCCTACACCATCAACCCTGGCTCTGGCGACCGTACGGAGACCTTTGGCTGGGGTTGTGCTCGGAGAAGATAGAAGGGGTATGTATGGAGATGAGTAGTGGAGTGGAGAAGAAGGCGGTGTTTGTAGTAGCTTCATTGTACCAGTAGTGACTCGATTGACTGGGTATCTTGTGTAGTATGAGTGTGGAGGGGATGTGGTTATGTCTGTGTAGCAAAGTCCATACCCTACTTTCACCAGTCTACCTTAATTACGAAGAGGAAGAGGGGTGAGGGAAGTGGTTGAGGTAGAACTGAAGAAGAGCATCTGCCTTGTAGTTGAACTCGAGTTGGTTTCACAGAGCACTTTAAGTAGAGCTACACACAGACTTCGGAGACACTTTCCTCTTTCTCGTAGGTACTTTGATTCCAACCAAGAGAATTCTCCCCTCCAACCTGTATTATGGAGTCCGCCTGATGTCCAGATACTGTTTCTACCAGGTGACAGCAGCGGCTATGGGTGTCCGAAAGTTCAGATAGCTCTGTAGTCTCAATTTGGGGAGGAGTATAACATCACCACCAGTGAGTCTAGATGATTCGCAGTATGATATCATAGTTGGACACCCTTGGGCACCTTGGAATACCAAACGAGTCTACGTTATGAAGAGGGAAAGGGGTGAGATAGGAGAAGAGTAGCCAGTTGAACAAGATACCTCATTTATACAACTTCTTCGTGATTCCTCGGTTGAAGAACTGTTCTTTCAATAGGTCACTTTAACGGGTTAATTCAAGAGTTTCAGGCAGAAGTCAAGGTGATGAAGGTCTATGTTCAGTTACAGTGATTCAATTTGATTTCGAGAAAGACGACCTTTGGATTGTGGCTATAACATTTCTTGTTCAATCATTTCCTTATGGCTGATATTTGACTATATCGTATCAGTACAGGAACAAAGGCATGACATCTACACAACACGTCTTCGAAGACCCAAACACTTGAGAATACAGTGATCAAGGCAGTCATACAAGGCTTAAATATACATGTTTGCCATTCATAGTGATAAATAAGGGCAGTGAAGAAGGACATTGTGGAGCCTTAGGTGCTGTCCATAATCTACTATTGGTAGACCTCATTTCAGTCACTTCTTTGTCTGCTCATCTCTCTTTGGTACATCTAAACTTGTCACCCTTACCTCTATCAAAATGCCCATCCAGAACAATAAAATCAACACCATAAAACTGCCCCCACGGCACTCTCACAACACCCATAGAACTCCCCATACCTCCTCCACCTACTCACCAAATTGCTCACATTCATCATTTGAGCAAATTACATCTCCCTCAAAACCCACTTAATCACGTGACCTACGACATTTCCCCAGAATGGCCCCTTCTGACCACCCCAACTTTCCTCTCCTGCCCTTTGCCCTCCCCTCCCTCCTACATCACCACTTTAAGCTCGGAGTATTCGTGACACCACTTTTAGATGCGTCGGAAAAAGCCGGGTTCGCGTATACGTACCTTTAGTGAGGGGAACGTGAACAAGGAAGGAGAAGACAAGAGTAATCAGAGTGAGAACTGTGGTAATGAGACAGCAACAGGATGGAAAAGATACACCAAGATGCTGTTTGCTGGTATAACCAAATCCACCAATCAGAAGCGTCTCTGTATGTCTGTTATTATCACCTGATTTTCTTCTGCCGTGACTCACAGCTCTTCCACTCCCTCCTCGCTTAATGACGTATTAATTAACGTCGGCTATTTTAGTTCCTTCGGCTTATATTTCCACAGTTTATAGGCGGGAATATTCCCCCCCCAAAAATGGAGGAAAAAAGTGGCTAATATTTCCCGCCTCCAGTGCTCCAGCTGGCAGTACATGTGAATATCCAGCCCAAAAAGACACACCCGCATTCTCCACACCTCAGCCCTTCTCTCTCATCCAATGATACTCACAGATTTCAAGCAGATAAGCCTTTATTGGGGTTAAGGTGTGGGTGAGAGGGGGGAAACATTCTCCACAGAGAGCGCTGCAGAAGACGAATGAGGACGCAAAAAAATTCGACCGTGTCTTCCAGGGCAACCGTGCGGCCATCTTTTTTATGGCTTTTCCCGCAAATTTTTCAGCGCGTTATAATAATGTATGTCGGGTAGTTGAGGGTTGGTCTAGACATTGACAGGAAGGTACATTCCAGGTAGAGATGAGTGAATGGTGTTGTTGCTGAGTAAGAGAGAGGACTTCTATTCCTTACGTAATCACCCGCCCACTGTACTGTGTGTCTCCCCCACGGACCAGCGGCTATCTCCACACTGCGATTTATCGGTATTAAACCCCACGAACGTGAACACTTCCCCACCTTGATAGAGTTAGCGTTGGCAAGTCCGGCCAACTCTATTTAGGTGGAAAAAGTCGAGCTGTGGGACTTGTGTTCTTGTAAACCTCTCAACAACATGTCTGATCAGAAGCGTGAGTATGGCTTTGCGAGGCGGTGACGGGCGGTAGAAGGGTGAGATAGGAACGGTGGCAGTTGATTTTTGCAGGCAATTCGGTGATTCCAATATGGGTCGTGGTTTTATCACGGGGATGAGTGATTACGGAGATTACACCGATTGGGTCGTGTCACAAAAGGAATGAGTGATGTGGAAGAAGAGGGAGAGGGTGAGGAGGTGAGTCACAGAAGGTGGCCGACTGAGCACGTTTTGGTCTTCTGACTAGGTATCACCTGATTGATCTGACCGATCGAATCGACCTGTCAGAGGTGTCACATGTGAGAGGTCACGGTCAGCTGTGAGAGGAGTAAGAGGGGATTTGACGCAGGAAAACCCAAAGGAAAGGATTACGGAGAAAAATCACGTCAGACAGTTTCAATCAGTGATTTAATTGCCGACATCACTCGATCCGTGCTTGCATGTGATTCACGCGGTTGCTTAACTCCGTGTTCCGACTGGAACAGAGTGAGAGTGCTTGTCAAAGAAGAACTTGTCAAAGAACACCATCTTCCTACCCCGACCCCTTCTACGACCCCAATGACCGAGGATTCTCCTTCTTCGACCTCAATCATTCTCTTTTGACCCCCTTTCATTCCCCTTGATACCAATCCCCTATCACACATGAAATGTGACCACTACAAGCCATTGTCTCCGCAATGGATGGTAAGGACTTGGCAATAGTTATGGATCTCATTCGTGCGATTCATAAAGACGCTAGTGACTGTTATCTCACCCGATTTCTCTTTTTCCTACAACACAGTCCATACCCTAAGAAACGTGCTATCGAAAGGATGCTCTCAACCCGTTACCCGCCTGTCCCGTGAATTGATTCTAAGAACGCTTGCTGTTGTCCGTTCGTGACCTACGGCCACTCACTTCCGTACTAACCCAGCCCTCCCCTTCATCTACCAGTTCGCATCCGGAGCCATTGCCGGCGTCTCCGAGATTCTCGTCATGTACCCTCTTGACGTGGTCAAGACCCGAATGCAGCTCCAGGTCAAGGGTTCCGGTGAGCAGTACTCTTCCATGGTCGACTGTCTGCAGAAGATTGTGCGAAATGAGGGCTTTTCCCGACTGTACCGAGGAATCTCTGCCCCCATTCTGATGGAGGCCCCCAAGCGAGCCGTCAAGTTTGCCGCCAACGACGAGTGGGGCAAGTTCTACCGAAACGCCTTTGGCATGCCCAAGATGACCCAGTCGCTGTCCATTCTGACTGGAGCCACCGCTGGAGCCACCGAGTCTTTCGTGGTTGTCCCCTTTGAGCTGGTCAAGATTCGACTCCAGGACAAGTCTTCCAAGTACACCGGTATGGCCGACGTGGTCAAGACCATTGTGCGACAGGAGGGTCCTCTCGCTCTGTACAACGGTCTGGAGGCCACTCTGTGGCGACACATTACCTGGAACTCTGGATACTTTGGTGTCATTTTCCAGGTGCGACAGCTGCTCCCCAAGGCCACCGATTCCCGAGGCCAGATGATCAACGATCTGATTGCCGGATCCATCGGAGGAACCGCCGGTACCATTCTCAACACCCCCTTTGATGTCGTCAAGTCCCGAATCCAGAACACCACCCGAGTGCCTGGCGTCATCCCCAAGTACAACTGGACCCTGCCTTCAGTGTTCACCGTGTTCCGAGAGGAGGGCTTTGGCGCTCTGTACAAGGGATTCATGCCCAAGGTGCTGCGTCTGGGTCCCGGAGGAGGTATTCTGCTGGTGGTCTTCACCGCCTGCATGGATTTCTTCCGAGGAATCCACGAGGGAAAGTAAGGTGCTTCTTAGCATGAACTGTATGGACAGTGTTATGAGGAACGATGGTAATAAAATGTTAGAATGAGAAGCGCTGCGTAGCAGTGCTTAAAAGGTGCAGTAGAAGAGGAACGAACTTGTAGTAGAAGAGGAACGAACTTGTAGTAGAAGAGGAACGAACTTGTAGTAGGAGATTATGTATCGACTCTTCATAGCTGACCACTCAGAAGATGTGTAATAGAGAAATCTTATTCAAGTAGGGGAGAATGGGGGTCTCTATAGGTGGGTGAATATAAGTCGGAGAGGACTACGACTTTATAAATCAATAATAGACCCCCATAGGAGTCGATTGGCGTTTCTTTTATCTCGATTTCTCCACTGGATAGTATGACACACTCGTCACCCATATTTCCTCCCCATGCACCTAATGCACCACCTGCATCTCCAATATGCATCACTCAACTTGACATTTCACATCTCACTTTTCAACAATGTCCTCTCTGAGAGTACGTATCTGTGCCCTAAGGACATCTCATATCTTTGTCCGTCATTACAGCCGCAAACCTATTGCTTTGAAACTGCCAGATCTCGATTTTTCGACCCCTAAAAAAGAGATCAACTTTTGCGACAAATGTCCTCCTCCTGATAAAGACACTCCTTATACTCGATTGTTCCCCTCTGAGCATGAGGATGCGATTGATCGCAAGAAATCCATGCCTGCGGCCTTCCATTTGCGTCATTTGTTGATTTCCACGGGTTCTAGGACATGGCCTCATGCTATTGAAAAGGATGAGGGTACTTTGGCATCTATGATTGCTGAAAAAAGACACGAGTTTCCCCTAAGAAGTCAAATGGCCAAAGCTGGTGTTCTAGTCAGTAATACCACTCTTCCTGCTGACTCAGCGGACGTTTCTAGTGCGTACCTATTCCCTGACAATCTGTTCATTTCTGAGATTCCTCATACTGAGACTGACAAGTTTCTGGAGACTTTGTTAGAGGAGAACGATGAGATTCGGGCTATTAGATTGAAGGAGGAGTTTGGAGCACGTGACAATACCTCTGATGTTTGGTTAGTATGTGGACATGCTCAGAGAGACTCGAGATGTGGAGATATTGGTCCTTTGATCTTGTCTGAGATGAATGAGATTAAGGAGGAGGGTACCAAGACAGCGTTGATTAGTCATGTTGGAGGCCATGCTTTTGCTGGTAACGTGATCCTGTTTTCAGCTGAGAATGGCAGCTCTTCCTGGTTTGGTAGAGTTAGACCTGAACATGTCCAGGGTCTGGTGAAAGAGTGGAAAGATGGACGGATTGTCAAGGAGTTGTATAGGGGTTCTTTTGCGGAATAACCGGATGGGCAAACTGATGGATGTACATATTAATAGACGACGGACTGATGAATATAAGAAGATACAGCTGATGTCAAGGAGAGAAATAGGAGGTATTCTAGGGTGCAAAACATGGCAGAAGTGTCTATAGAAGGGTACTAGACTGTATTCAGTCACCAAAGAACTTCTAGGCGACTTTCAGGGTGTTTGAACTGCTATAGAGATACACTGTTCTTCAAGTAAGACATCTTCACTTACCACTTTAGTAGGACTTTTGCTTATAAAGTACCCCGCCTAATCCTTCCAAATCGCCTTTATATCCACCTGAATCAAACCCTGAGTTTGACCAGTTTCTCCCGCTCGTATTTATCTTAGTCTCTCTGTCACATGCCTAAATGTGAACGTTCACTTGTCAAATACACTATAGCCCTGAGTTGAGGTAAGTAAGGATGAGATCAGAGCACCTCAACAGAATCAGGTTGAGTTACTAAAAAGACCCAAATCAAAAGCCATATTGTTTATTGTTGTTATGAAAACACATTGTCGAACTTTCAGCATTATAACACGTCTATTAGACCTGTTCTATGACCTCCAATATCCCTATGTCAACAAAGTCCAAGTATAGTAGTTGACCATAGGGGCTGCCCTTGAAGTCCATTTTGAAGTCGATTTTTTCTTCCTGACAGCATTAGTCACGTGACCACCACCCTCTATCAGCCACCCCACACGTTTTTTCACGTAATCTGCCCTACAACTCCATCCATTCTACGCCCACATTTTTCACTATAGACTCTCCATTCACACTGTTGTCATATGACGTGACTAAGACAGTCTAAGATAATTATGACGAGTATCAAAGGTCTGTCTATACAACACGCTGTACAGGTACGGAGTACGATACTTGTGCTCGTTCATGAACATAAACGACGTGTCACAAACCAGGTTTGTACAGTACTCGTACACCCCTTCAAGTCTTTGTTTGTAATCTCACGTGACTTGACTCCCTATTAGTCCGTCCCCATTTGGTCATTGACTCTTTGGTCGATAAATTTCACTCCAACTTTGACGTTAATTTTTTGACCGTTGATAACAAGAAACGGTGGCAGAGAAGGGGAACAGGAGTTGATTGCAAGGTACCAGGTAGATCCTGAGAGATATTCTAAAGCTGTGAAATGGTGTATTGTGAATGAGTCGCCAACCGGGAATGGCGTCTTATACCACGTTCTGTTATCACACCTATCGTCTTATGTTTATACCCTGTCATTGTATCCACCATCTGCAATGCAAACCAATCATTAACTGATAAGCCACAGTATGGAGTATGTGCCAAGCTAGAGAGTGGAGATATTGTCCAAAAAGGACAAGTAAGGGGATTACGGCATTGACATAATGGATGTCACATGATCCAGGTATAAAAAACATCCTACTTGTACTGAAAAACCTGGTACACTGCGACGTCTACCAGTAGTAATTATGGTATCGTCTCTTCATAGTCAAGCTTTCCCTTCCACCTTCAGTCAAGCTCTCACTCTTACTCTCCATGAAGCTTCTCCCTTAACATAGAGGGGAACCAACTGCAAGACTCCTTCGTCCGTACAACAAACATGCCCCATTATCACTATTGCACATCGTAATTATACCTCAGTTATCTTCTCCTATGATATTATTTCATATCTCGCCCGT
This sequence comes from Yarrowia porcina, assembly GCA_900519025.1. Classification (NCBI taxonomy): domain Eukaryota; kingdom Fungi; phylum Ascomycota; class Dipodascomycetes; order Dipodascales; genus Yarrowia; species Yarrowia porcina. Next base: position 82,517 of record ULGT01000009.1, on the reverse strand, counting down.
TTAGGTTGACATGACAGGGTTTGTAGATAGTAATACGAGATACAAGAGGTGGCGGTTTGGAGGTGGGAAACAGACAAAAGAAAAGAACAAACAAAACAAACAGAAACAACCAGAAACAAACAGAAACCCAGGTTCCCCTTCATTACTGCCTCCTTCTTGTTCCGCGGATAACCCGTTCCCCACATACATAAAGTTCACGGGTGCATGGTGTGGATATGGAGCTAGACGGAGGTGGCCAACTCAGCAGGATCATCAGATGTTCAGGTTACCGGAGGATCCAAGTGCGGCGTGGATTCCACTGGGGGATGCTAGGGAGGACCCGCGCAGGGGCGGTCACGTGACTTCACAACCCTCGCCGCCTCTCCCCCCAGCAATACGATACACGTCTCGACATCGGCAAGAAATCTCCGTCTTGACCGAGTTGCAGCAGCTGGCAACGGCAGATACGGTCCATTTGCTGCGTCAGAGGATTAGTCAGCGGCTGGCTGAGCTGGGAGCCGGTCCTCAGGGTCCCCAGACTCTTTTACAGCTTTTTGAGAGCATGTGTGGGTGGAAAACCAGTACTCAGAATACCAGTGTGGCTAAGACGATATCCACGTCTCCGAATTCGGAAACTTCTGAGCTGCATAGTGACATTACTCCCGTGACTACCAATGGGTCAAATGGAGGGTCTTTTGGGTCTGCTCCGTCCATGGTAGCTTCTCAAACTAGTGATAGACCGTCGGCGACCACTACTGCTCTAACGTCGAATATGACGCGCCAAATGAAACACAAACAGGTCGGAAGCAGTATCCAGCCCTCGGCTACAGTTTCGTCCATCCCTTCCAAGGGTTATTATGCCAATTTGGACACTGCTCCGGGGGTTACTCTGGCTAAAATGCTGTGTGCTTCTCCAGAGTATGCTCTTCGAGAATCCTACTTTCAAAAGTGTTTTCCCATGCACAGAAAGCAGTTTGAGCATGCGACGCAACCGAGGTCGTTCTTAAGGACGCCTCGGTTCAGAAAAGTGCTCATTTCGCCGGATTGTACCATGATTGCAATGGTGGGAGATAAACACTGGGAGGTGTTTAAAGTCGGCGAAAACTTCAATTACCCGCCTACTTTGCATTGTGAGGGGTTGATGAGTGGAGTCCATGGCAGGTTGACTGAAAATCGGTACCCGAAAAAGGATAGGTACGCAAAAGACGATGTTGCTGTGGAAGCTCCTCCTCCTCCTGGACCTGCTGATCTAGGAGACTTTGAATGGGAGTTCAATCATGCTTCGTTATCGAATAGGTACCTTGCAATCACCGGAACTAAAGGTATGGTTCGAGTTTTTGACCTGGAAAAGCTCGGAAAACCGATATACACTTATCGGTCTGATTTCAACGCTCAAGCGATTGCTCTGAGTCCCTCGGGGTCGTTATTGGTGTGTTCAATCACAGGAAGGGATCTGAAAACAGATGCAGTCAAACCCATGATTGCGTTACATAATTTGGGCGATTTAAGGAGGAAAATGAGAGTCAGAAGAGACTCTGCAAGGGAAGGAACTTCACAAAGAAGAGATTCAACGGTTTCTTCTCAAAGGCGCGATTCGACCACCCAAAGAAGAGACTCAGTATCGACTTCAACGATATCTAGAACGTCTACTTCGAAAACAGCAGAATCCACCCATTCAAACTCCTCAGGATCCACTTTTGGACTCACTAGAGGGTCTCCTACGACTCTTACTACTCCATACACCGATCCAGTCACCCGTCTGATCATTTCAGCTCAAGAAACGTCGATTCTATGTGCTACTGAAACCCAGAGCAGGTTTTTTGTGATTGACGTTCAATCTCCCGTTGAGCCGCGCCTGATTATGAAAAGTGCACGACGAGCAGATCCTACTCCTGAATCAGAAGGAATTACAGACTTGTCTTTCTTTCCTAACCAGCAAGTTGTGGTAGTGGCTTCTTTGGCTAAAGAGTCTCCTCCTATTGTTGTGGATACTAATGTTAGGAACTTACATCCAGCTCTACCCCCGACTTCTGTCTCTCAACCGTCCCTCTTATCTCGACTGGATTCTCTAGGGTACAATATCCATTGTGTGGCTGTTTCTCCTAGAGGAGACGCTATGGCGTTTGTTGACAAGTCAGGACTGGTCTACGTGGTGTATCTTGATCCACACACGTATGCAGCAAGGAAGACGGTGTTGGTGGCTGAGGTTAGTGGTGCGCAGAATGCATATGAAGCTGCTGCATTGCGGTTTTCGGCAGATGGACATGTGCTGTTCACGGTGGATTACAAGGGAGTGTGTCATATTCAGGACTGGGGAGCGGGAATGCCGAATCATGCGGGAGTAGGAAAGTGTCAGACGCTGAGAGCGAATAAGAGCTGACGAGTTTGCGAAGCAAACGAGCCCACTTCACGAGCATGTGTAGCATGCGAGCCAACTCGAGTTTGTGAAGTGAGCTCATCACGAGTATGTGGAGTATCGAGTTTGTGAAGTGAGCTCATCACGAGGTTGTGGAGTGAGCTCATCACGAGCATGCCCCACGTCACGATTATGCGGAGTAATGAGCTCATCGTGAGTTTGAGGAGAGTGGTAGATACATGTCTACCAGGACAACAACAGCAGTGCAGACTACCGGCATCTGGTAGCTCCACTGAGTGAGAAGAAAAGGCCATGGCCGTATTTATATATTTATTAATGAGACTTGTTTTCAGTGAGCTTGTAAGTGCCATAGAGAGTGTAAGATAGGTTGTGACCAAGAAGTAATGGTTTCTACACACTATGATGACATCACCTCCGGATCATGACATTTCATAACGAACAACTAATCAAGAGACACTGTTTTGATCAGTAAGTAGACCTCTTTCTTCAGTCGTCTGTTGTTGACGGCTCAAGTCGGCTCTGACAGCTCTTCTCGACCAACTGGGCGTGGAGAGGTGAAGGGGATAGTGAGCTTTCAATTGTAGGCGACAGTCATCTGGTGGAACCATATCACTCCAAGGGGATAGCCGTGTGTTGAAATTGATGTCTCAGCCGTTGTTTTCAGGGTTCCTATAGGAGGGTATGTACTGGTATGTACTGGTACTGGTACCAGCACCGTATGTACTTCCCTAAGTGAAACACCTTATACTTGTAGGTGTAAGCAGTTAACTACGACTCCTTCTACAGTGGGTAGATAATGTGACTTGAATGAAAGCTTTAAGACACGAGTCTTGAAAACTGTCATACAAGTACTAGGTATATAGCTATAATGCATCTTAAGAATAAAAAAATTGTCTTTCATCTGAGATGTCCTCAAAACTCATGGCACCAGTGGTTGTTTAACACTGATAAGATAGTAAATTCCCTATCGGTAAATTATGCACTACGACTCGACTCAAGGTATTATTTGGGCTCTTAGGTTCTTTACTTGTAGTCAACTCCTTTTTCACTAAGAACAACAAGTACTCTTCCATCGTCACCCCATATACGAGCAGAATGACATATGCCATTAACGTACTACATCTCGGTTATAAAGGAAAAAAGCAACCCTTATCTTCCTGTGAGATAAATTTGTTGCCTCTTAACTGTTCTCATCGTTTACACCCTTCTCTTTAAGTAGGTCTTCCCTGATCACACCACTTTAGCGTCGATCCAAAGTATGACCTGATCTCTGGAGCCCACGCCTGAACTTTTCAGATCCACTGTGGATTCGAAAATTTCTGCCAGGTGCCTGAATTCGAAATGGTGAGGTCCATGCCGAGGTACCATTATATACAGTAGGGGTGTATCTTGCATTGGAGAATACCATGAGACATAGTCCAAGTATTAGACGTACCCGTACTCAATTAGAAGCTCTATACTAGAGTAACTGAAGGTACTGACAGTTATTTGGAGTCTGTACGTGGCTTTTTCTTGGTACATGCCGGGGTATCAGTAGTTCTAAGCTGAGAAATGAGGAGTCATAATATGGTCTGAAAGGACTCATCCAGCTTAGAAGCAGCTCAGGTAGACGCAGAGATGTGTTCAGAGCACCTTCGGCTGTCATTCTGCATCTAGCATGTTTCATCTACCCGGTACCTATTATCTACACTATCTCGTACTGCTTCAACAGTTGGTTCATTATACTATACATCACAGCTTCACCAAGTCTGGACCCAGCACGTCTTCACCCACAATCTCATCAGGCCAGACCACCTGAACTTCTAGCTCATCAGCCTCCAATTTGGCCTTCTCCTTCTGAACTTCCTGAATCTTCTGAATAATGCCGATAATCAGAAAAGTGAGTCCGACAATGATGAGGAACCCACCTGCCAGGGTCTTGATGGACGTGGGTTTTCCCTGGAAGATGAACGTCTTGAATTCCACGTGACCAGGGTGGTTTTTCAGAAACTCGTATCGTGCCATCACGTCGTCGCTCATGGTTAACGTGTAATAACAATGGTTTTGAGAAGTTCAATTGATGGAGAAGTGATGAACGCGAGATTAAATTGGTTTATAAGTTTATCACGTTATCGCATCGAATCTCCCAGAATACAAACCGAGACAGAAAGTTTCACTAAATGGAGGGGTATGACGTGATTAAAAGAGATATGATGGAAGAGAAGTGCCGGTAATATGTATATTCGCTCATATAACCCGTGTTTTTCCTCTTTTACAACCCTATTCCACCTTGCTGTTATTATTCCCACCCCTGAAAAGCGCCAAGATTCACATGCGCAATCCACGCAGCAACCGAAACCTCCACCCCGCGGCGATGAGACAGCAAGATACAGTACCGGTAGGTGGGGTATAATGCATCTTAAGAATAAAAAAAAAGGGATACAGACTGTTGAATAAAATGGAAAAAACTCCTCATTTCAACAAAGGCGGGGGACGTTAGAGACTGGTGGAATGATCGGTCACTCTTCATGTACAGTATTCTCAGACACTATTTTTATCATCTCAGATATCCTAAGACAAAGTCTGGTGTAAAGTACATATATAAGGTTACCTTCTATTAGACAGTTCTGTATATTGTCACTCTTGAGACCTGTCTGCTCTGAATGTCCACTTTAAAGCACTAAGACACTTATGGTGGATTGAATGAAGCGAGAAAGAGACTTATAAGCAAGCATAGAGGTTGTTTGGACTGAGAAGATGTGTTTTGTCGGGTTAAACATCACACTACATGCTTAAACTCACTGGTGATGGTAAAGAAAAGCGTCATATTGGTGTAAGCTTGCGACTTAGTGTAGGAAATGGCACCTGGTGACATTGATGTTGATAGGAAAGATGATATATAGAAAGATGGTCACGGTGTGACAGACACTCCAGATATTATACAACTTGCCACCGATTCATTCATTTGTTAATTAGGGTCCCTTCTTGAAGACACTCATCTACAACTGCCTGTTGTACAAGGCAACCTCTTCAACTCAACATACAACAGTATCAACTGAAGACGTTCTTGTAAAAGAGAAATCATGTGAATTAGAACCAAATGGAAGCTCTAACAGTGTCACCTACTGTAGCTACAACATTGCAAAATGGCTGTATAGCCACGAGTACTTGTACTTCACCCTCTCACAGTCAATTCAACTTCTACAGGGTATCCTCTTCAGATGTTCTTCAGAGACATCACCAACACCAGTCATAACAGCATTCTGGAGCATTCAGACTAAAAACAACAAGACGTCTGACTGAGTTCCAATTAATCGATCTCTGATTCATTTGTTAAGAAAAAGGGTCTTTGGAGTGATAAGGAAGAGGGGAGTCTGAGGTGATGTTAATGACTGATGTGACATTCAATCAGAAAGTGGGACCTTCGCATCCCTCTTTATCCATTTGGTATTGAAGAATTAGAGATCCAAAAGGTGTTCTTGGAGTGACTATTAAATCATTATTATACCACGGTAGTCACTAGAGACACTTTTTCTAGAGGTTGACTACTTGTAACTTGAGAACTACCTAGACCATCTAGATTGATGATACTTCGTGACCAGACTGCTCAAAATTTCATCTTCTCATTGTTTACTACCATGGCTACCACTTCTCACTTCATCTTATTCCAACGTCTACGCTCGTCACTACCTTATTCAGTCTAAGAGGTTCAGGTAGACTTATAGATCACGTCTTAGAGCAGACCTTCTCAGTCAGACTTCTTTTTTTCAGGTCTCATCTTCTGATGGTTGTGTTAATGGGCTCACATAACCTGCTATCTCACATTCTACACCTCCTAGAGTGGCTTCTTCATCTTCCTCAATACACCTCTCATTGTCTAGTCAATACATTATGCCATGCTACCCATCTAAATCGTCTTCCTGACGTTAACCACTTTGCCAACCACTCCTTCCACATCCATTCCACTTTTCTCTGCAACCTCCGTTCTCTTCGCCTCAGCCATCATCAACACTTCCTGCAACAAATCTCCATCAACCGTATCCTTGACGGGGACATAATACCCTCTGAACTTGCCATGATCTCGACCCATAAGCCCGGGGTCATGCTCGGCAACGAACTTTTCAATCGTTTTCAGGTCACGTGACTGTTTGGGTGAAGTAACGGGCACAAACGCAGTCACTGTTCCTAAAAGACTGCTCACCACAAGAAAATCACTGTACATGTGAATAGCAACGGGGACGTCTTCCAGATGGAAAGAAGACACGTGATCAAACCGGTAGTGAGCAGTTCCGTTAAGTGTAGGCTCCAGTTGCCGCAAATGAACTGCATTATGATCTTCATCTGCAAGTTTAGACGCATCAGAGGGGATACGCAACATTGTAAAACCTCCAAACCGGTCTCCGAGAGCAATAGTTTCGTAATCCACAAAAGTCAAACACGTGACTTGACGGGCGATTTTGTCACACACAAGAGGATAAATCACGTGACCACTTTCCTCCTCCAGAACCACACACACCGTGACAGACTGTCTGATATCACCGACAGCGATTCGGTTTGATCCAGGGAACACGTCTAGACACGTGACCCGCTTACTAAGCTCAATCTGGGCCTTTCTCAGCAGCTGCTTTAGACCCAGAGCGTAGAGTCTTACTAGAGGACCGATACCTGCTAGTAATAGACCATTGTAAGCACATAGAGCAAGAGGAGGAGATTCAACATCTGTAGTGTGCACGTGACTGAGAGTTGATGAAAAAATGGAAATGAATCCCTGATTGTTCTCCTTTGCTCCTCCAACTGCGTAGTACTGTTTTCCATCGAATATCACCTCACAGATGGAAGTAGGACTTCCGGCGAGTTCCTTGGCTAGTCCAGAAACGCCATTTTCAACCGAAACAAGCCGGGAAGGTTCCTGAGTAATCACCAGCACTCGTCCATCGCTCTGGACAAGTCTTTTTCCTGTTCCTTCCAGTTTAGTTTCACTCTCAGTCCATTTCTTTGCAGTGTTCACGTTGAAAATCTTGAGAGTACTTCCAGCAACACCAATAACTCCATGAGGACAATCTTCAGTCTGGAAAGAGTGTGCCAGGTCCAAAGGTTCTCCTGAAATAGCGTCCAGAGAGAAAAACGGGGAAGAATTACCTCCAGTAGGTGTATAAATCTCAGAGGAGGTGGTGACATGACCTAAACAAGTTTTAACACCTCGAGAAGTGACCAAAATCGAATCTTCTCCTCCACACGTGACAGGAACCACCGACAATCGTCCCAGACCCACAAACTTTGACCAAGAACCAACAATTTCTCCAGTCAAAGGATCCAACTCTGCACGAACATAAACTCCATTGGCAAGACCCATATGGAGGTAGAGAACGTTAGCAACTGATAGTAGAGCAAGTGACGTGGCACTGGCCATCAGTCCTTGCACAGCTACCGTTTCAAACATTGATTCAGGGTCTACTGAAACGATTCTCACAGTCTCATCGTCAGTAGCAACAGCAACAAAAGGCGACCGAACTCGTCCTGGAGGAACAGGAGCAACAGCAACAGCAGTAGGAGGACTGTCGAGGTCGTAGGTGCCTTCATAAGCAGATAACTCACTCTCAGGAGTATCTTCAAAGTACACTAGACCAGAAGTCAAGGCTAGAATAACCTGATGAGAAGAAGAAGAGGCGCAAATAACCTGTCCAGAAGGAGGTTTCCAGTCATGTGACTTTTTAGCATCTCCAGGGGTCATTTCAACCACTCTCATTCCATCACTCATAACCTGAACATAACTGGATCCAACTGCACCACAATGAAGAGTGGGTTTATCCAGAGTCAATCCTGAAGCACTAGTTTCAACAACAGAGTCTCCGATTTCAAGCACAAGAGTTGCATTGGCATACGACAAAACAATGTACTTGTCTGCTCCATTGGCGTCTCTCATAGTCCATAATTTCGAGGGAGGTTCAGGAAGAGGAGAAGCAACGATAATGGACGGTGTAAGAGCGTTGATGATGGTTTTGAGGCCGTTTTTCGTCGCTGACGTGATTGTAAGAACGTTGGCGGTCACATTGGGGGTGGCATGATCAGTAGTAACAATGACAGAATCAAAAACAGGTTTCAATTCAAACAAAGTCTGAGTAAGAGCAAGGTAGGGAGATGGGGAAGCTTGGTAAGTGTTGGAAATCTGATCATCGTCCCCTAAGGATTCAAAGAACATCACGTGACTGTCTCCTTGTTCACTGAGACAAACGATATGGGCTGACTTCAAAATGGTCAACGAAGTACACACTCCAATCGTTCCAAAGTAAAGAACCGACCATTGTTGAGACTCTGAGTCACGTGAAATCTTGAACAGATCCCCGCGGGTGTTTTGCACAATGTAAAAGAAGAGATCACGTGATTGATGCAGTGCTGAAGTGATAATCACGTTATCGTAAGAGGATTTAGGAAGAGCAATCTTTGTACTTCCTCCTTGGGTCAAATGGTGAACGACAGCGTTAGTGGAAAACACCAATACTCCTCCTGGACCGTCATTTCCTCCAGGGACAGCTGTCACGTGACTTGTCGAGTTTGGGACATCCACAGGGGCCTTTCTAATGACATGATTCAACCCTAGGTCCAGTTCGTACAGCACCAACTGCTTCCCCTGGTTATCCTCCCCCACTGGCGACTCAATTGCCGCAAATACAGGGTTTTCATAGGCCACGTCACACCCCACGACAAAGTACGTGACACAGCTTGTATGAGCTTCCAGAGGCGAAGAAATGACAATGTCTGATCCTTGACGGTTCAACACATAGACCAGTTTGCTTTTCTCGACACTAGCCAGCATACATGCTCTTCCCTTTGGGTCCACAGCCAAGTATTCGCCTGGAACCACTCTTCTGATCCCACTTCTTCCATACGATTCCTTGTGCAACGAAAAAAACCGATTGTTGCGGTATTCCAGAATGCTAATGACTCCTGCGTCGGAGGAACACAAGATGTAGTCTTTCTTCAGTCCCGGTAAGCGAAAAGAGCGGATTTCTCGGACTTGAGAATGAGTATGATGAGTGTGTTGAAGGGTAATAGTTCCATTGTCTCCATCATGAGAATATAGATTGAGAGCACTTCCCGTGGAACTGAGAGTGATGACTTGTTGAGATTTGCCGCTGAATCGACCGCATATAGCCGATTTGGGGCTACTCGATCGTAGCGTCGTGTGATAGAGCATAGCGTGGGGGGATGTGGATGTCGTGATGAACAAAAGTGGTGAAGTAAAATATTTAGAGTTGGTGGAGTGCATGTGGGAGGTGAGGAGGGGAGGGAGAGGAAGAGGGAGAGGAATATTGGGGGTAGGAGGGGGGTTTTTGAGGGGGGTTTTATTGTAGGTGGGTTCAGTTGGAGGAGGTGTATTTGGAGAAACTTTTGGATTGCTTGTAGCTGCAATATTGAGTGAGTTGGGGGTAGTGCTCGTTAGGGTCAAGTAAAAGTCAACTAAAGCTAAGTATAGGTGGGGAAATGTGGGTCTCGGTAAAAGTGGTGATTTTTGACATCTCTTCTAAATTGAGTATTTTAAAGGTGCTCTTGTTCTCTCAGACAAGTTTCCACTATAAGATGTAGCTGTTAATGCCTGATAGGGTCATGTTCTGAAGGTGGATGAAACACGATTCTATAAAGCTCGAAGAACTTCATTGAAGACAATGTTAGTCTTTGGAAACGAAAGCTATTGCTAATCTAAAGATCATGAAGTGGGTACAAAGAAACCAGTACTGAAATACACATCTGCTTTATCATACTACTTGTAATATAGTTGTTGCTGGAACTAATACTTGTACAGAACCATAGTCGAGATGGTAGGGGCTGCGTAGGACTGAGAAGTTCTTGTTTAGCAAAATGGAGACGTGTTTATTTTACTACTTCTGTCTCTACTCCTATAGACTTACTTCTAAAGACTTACTCTTAAAGACCGCTCCTCCAGACAGCACCAAAAATGATTCGGAATGGAATGACACTTTTTTAGACGGAAGTCCACGGGATAAGCTGCTAGGGTCCCCATTATTACGGTTATCCATCAGCTAGACCAAATCCCAGGTGTCTTTGCTACACATTATTTTGAGATAATGAGGGTTGTATTTCTCTTTGGGCTGTACCAGCTGTCACTGATACTAACAGAGAAATACAGGTGTAGTACATACTAAAAACTCGAAAAGGTAGCTGGTTGACTATTAGTGGTAATCAGAAACATAATGACTTTGATATCTTGTCTTTTTTGATTTGTCTTCAGTCTATAGAGACACTCGAGGATTCAATACAGCTTAACCCAGCATTGAAAAGAGATAGGTGTATTCTAGATCGAGTAGAGCTGCAAAATAACCCAGCATTTTGAAACCAGCTTTGATAGACATGAACTCTGGCTCTGTTTATCCCAATAATGACGTCAATGATCCTCTAGCACCAATATACCTTCCTCAAAGCAGCCATAACTGAGGCAAAGTAAGTGCATAGAGTACAAGAACTTGGGATATTCACGTATGCACTCGATATAAATTTTTTGCCCACCAAGCCCTATAACTCACAACCTTTCATATACACCTCAGACCCACCTCTAACCCACTTTCTCTAGGTTCACTCAGTCTCAGCTACGACTAGTGCAGGCACTAAGAGTATTACTGAGAATGGTGAAACCGTATAGCAAGAGTTGGAGGACTCATATTGAGCAGATACACCCTAATCCCTTTTCATCTTATTGCTTCCACTTTACTTGTCTCATTATAGCAATTCTATTCCCTCAAACATCTATAAGAACTACATACTTGTATTTAACCAGAACTCGTACACCCACCAAAGTAAGACACCACCAAACCCGTATCCACCTTATCCGCATCAGCTATACTTACACTATAATCGTCTATACGTGCAAAGTCAATAGAAACCTCGCTCGGTTTCAACAGGTAGAGTCCTCTTAGAACAGGTGCTTGTGCCCCTCCACTTAGATCACATGACCCCCACCTCTTGCACCTCCCCTTGCCCGCCCCCTCTCTTTCACTAGCCGCACAGTGTATCTTCTGTTAGCTCGTATCCCCTTTTTAGCTCGTTTGCTAGCTCCAGTCTAGCGGCTTCCCCGCCCCACATTCTTCGGAAAAACCACTCCACCTTCATCTCCACTTCTCCACTCTTTAGTCTCAACATTGGGGAGCTAGCGTAGATACCAGCAATATCGACCGACCGCTATACCGGTACTGATAAATTTAGTACCAGGTAGGTGATGTGAAGGCGCCTCTCTAATCTCGTTTAGCCCATACTGTAGTCAAAGTAAGCACTCTAGAACGCTTTGAAGAGAAGCGCTGCAGATACTGACACATCCGATACACACTTTTTAAGACCTCTTTCTTTAGCTGGAACGTCAAAAACGGGCTGGACACTCGGACGGATTCAGCTGTTTCAGGAGGTACCGGTACCTCTTAGCACAGGTTATATTACCGGTACTGCATAAAGGGTAAGGGGGTCCATCTGACTATGGGTATTAGTAAAACCCCTTCAAATATGTGATAGCACTTCAGAATTGAAAAATGCCGTATTATGTCTTATAAGAATTGAAAAATGCCGTATTAATGTCTTATACCCTCCTCACCGCTGACTAAGCACCCCACAGTACAGCGCTCGCATATCCATTGTCTCACTTGTTCCCCTCTCGGAAAAACTGTGCATCCGACTGCAACATTTGAAGCAGTACAGAAAGGGTTAGGGTTATGAGTTTGACGATTTAAGGGCATGGGAAATATCACGTGACCAGGGGGAGTCGAATCCACCAAACGGCTAGTTTATGCGACTGAAACTGACGATTCCTGCTCGCCCCCCATTTTCGGCTCGCCTAATCGAGTGAACCGAGAAAAGTTTATTTTTCATTAATGCACAGTGTAAGAAAGGAACCAGAGGAGGCATGGAGATATATGTGGTACCATTAGATAGCCCTAGTTGAGGCGAGTATTTTGGTACTACTCTCATCAAAATCCATGAGCTATTTGTCCTGGTATAGTCTGCCCAAATACCCCGTTCACTCAGACCCCGAAAGGCTCTATAGATAGCTCCATGTATACAGTGCAGCTAAAAGGAGTTGTTAGTCGCTTTTCTTGTGGCTCTGTGGAGCCGTTCCTGCCACTTTCACTAAGAAATATCTTCTGTAGCTGTTGTTATGGTCCATAGAGTAGGATGAGAGAAGTAGGTGTTTGTTGGAGTATACTGAGGTTAGTATAGCCCTTACAGCTCTCAAAGTACATCCATTAGAGAGCTCTAACTCTGAAGATTCCAACGGTACAGCTTTCATCTCTCTAACTGCCCTATTTCCAAAGTTATACTCCAACATCGTATTCTTCAAATCAGCCCTCGAAACCCAACTCCGCCAAAAACGCTCCAAATCAAATTCTGAAAAGACCCCCAAGGTCAGGAACACTCCTGGAGTTCACATCCTCCACTAACCACCTCTACCATCGAAACTCACGCTCGAATATCTTTCGCCCCCGCCTCCATTTAACTTCCGCTTACTCCCAACATTTAAGCTAGCGAAGGCTAACCTTATCACACTTGGACAGGTCATCTATCTTTCTTGATAAATCGACTTACCCCACATTTCCAGTTTGAAATTTTCCCATATCAATGAGCTACGTGGAAGACGCTGGCAACGTGTCGCCTGAGGAACAGGTGCAGGACATTTTCATCCGGTTCAACGAGGACAATGAGAAGGACTATGCCTTTACTGTTCGGGCCAGCCAAAAGGTGAGCACTCTGTATCGAATTTTTGAAGTGCTCCCCTTGTCTCTTCGACCGTCCATCTTCTACGAACACAAGCCCATGGGTTTCGCCATCTCCCGGCAACCCGGGTTTTTGACCACTGGAGGCGCGTTTTTGTTCCATGAACGAGCCCATGAAGATCAGTGGATTGAAAAGGTCGAAGATGATGCTCGAATCGGCGAAATCGCCTGGGATTCGCAGCTCTTTGTGCCTATTTGGAAGGAAAACAATGTGCGAAAGTACGTGACTGCTCTGTTTTTCGTTCTGTGGCTGTATACTGATTTGCCTGATTTGGTGAGTCCTACTCCTGGTCTTCAACTGACTACTCAACTCGTTAAAGTGAGTTATTTCCTGGGAGATTTGGCCGGTATCAAGTTCCCTGAAGACGATGGATCTCTGGACGCCCCCGTTTGGGCTTGGGCGTTCTTTGCTTTCCATGTTCTCAAGTGTCTGACTCTTTATCTGGTTCTATGGAGTGGTACCTTCAACCCTCTGTCTCTGAACCCTTTCAAGGCCCAGAAAATGGGTGCTGAAGGAACCAAAAGACTCAACCAGGACGTGCTTCAGTCAATTGGATGGACTGGAGCCCGAAGAGTCACCGACGACGTGTGGAGAAAGGAGTACCGAGAATGGGTCATTGAAAGCTCTGGAGGAATTGTGGCTGCCAACGATCAGGGCAAATTGAAGGAGCTCAAGGAGGCTGGAGTTTGGCTGGAGGCTGGAGAAGGCTTTTCTGTGAAAAAACAGGGCTATTCCAAACCCGTTTCCAACATTACAGTGTCTGATGACCTGACCGAAATGGCTCCTCAATATGGAATCACCATTGATGAAGATGCAGAAAACCCCACCACTGCTCCTGCTCCCGATAAGAACACCCTGGCTATTCTGGAACCTTCTGAAGCCATCAAGGCTCTGGATGCGTTCTACGAAAACAAGTTCATCACCAAGATTCCTCCTTCAGATCTCTGGTTTGCTACCTTGTCTGCTCCCACTCTTCAGGAAATGGAGGAGCAGGAAGATCAGCAGAAGGCGGGAGAGTTGCTCAAGAAGTTTTTGCAGAGAGGTCCTTTGTATTCTGATCTGACTCCGTTGGTTAGATTGAGAGAGAGATGGGTGACCAAGGGTTTTGTTCATCGATTGAAGAGACCTATGAGGGATAAGAAGAACGACTAAGCGAGTCGGAACACCGCAGGTGTTTCGATGAGCGTAGAGGAGTAAGCAGGCACTCTACCGGTACTATGGGATGTACTGTCCTATGGTGGTACTTCTCCATTATGTTCTACTATCAGTCTTACAAGTACTACTCCGCCTTCTTAGGAATGACTCTGTATGCTTAAAACACTCATACACCACTACAAACACCCTGAGAACTCTCAGCGTCCTTTATGTAATTAATCAATGTCAGTAATGGAACTTGAACTGTAGGACTAGGAATAAGTCTGTGAAAGATGAACAGAAGTACTAAATAAGAAGGGAAAGAAGTCCATACTACCGGGTACTTGTAATATTCTGTACGAAGGAAAAGAAGTCCATGACAGATATGTAGCTCCAGACGGTTGAAGATTACATACAAGTAGACAGGGGGATGATCTACTGTTACTGACGATATATGAAGAATGTAGAGATATAAACTGCACAGTTAGAAAGCTTTCTCTGAGACGGATCTAATGGTACCAATAATATTCATATCAGAGACTTATTGGAGGTTTTATGAAGGGTTATCATTCTGTATATTATGGGAAGACACCATGGGCATCTCCAGCACGATATAAAGAGGATATAGAGGTATAAGTTGTACCATTAGAAAGCTCTAATTGAGACGCGTAGAATGGTACTACTCATGTCCGTTAATTTAACACATTGGTCGCTCTATAGACTCCTAAATATGCTAGCTACAGTCTCTTAATGTCAGCACCATGTTCAGTGGAGGCACTTGAAACAACTCCATTAATTGATTACTACAAGAGCAGAAAATGTATAATAAGAAGCCAGGAATGGTGAGGTCAGTCTCATTTGGCCCTTTATCTTGTCGTTAGTATACTGAAGACTGAAAGTCCTTCAAACATGGTACCACTGTAATCAGGAGATCAATACGATCCCGATGGCAATAGTTCTGTTCACTTATCTCTTCTGTACCCCAAGTTCTTACAATTATCACTCTTCCATCCGGTGATGTCTCAAAAAAATACACACGCGTAACGTCATTATGCATCAATTTCCGAGCCGCACGGCTGGGGGTGGAGATTTTGGGTGGATCTAGCAAGCGCAATATTGGACTGATTGAGCTTAGCTTTTGACAGAGTGATCTGGATGACTAGTCCATTGTTTTGCCAAATTTGCAGACAGTAATCACCACTATTTCACGCGTTATCACGTCCAACAAACTCGTACGAGCCGCACAGATAACAGTGCCACCCAAATGGGAACTCTCACTCTTGACTATCACACCACAAGACGGAGTGGATTGAAAGTGACCAGCGAAAAGAAGATGATTTTGAAAGTTGATAATGGCACACTGTTACCACTGCGAATCACGTGACACAAAGATATACCGATATCTGTCTTCATTCGCGCCACGCGTTGGAACGCATCTCCACGACATTACAGATGCTGTGTGCACAGATACAAGCGCATGGCAGGGATGACATGGTATAGGCGCAGTCATCGGAGATCCCCTTGAGTACGGTACGTATCAGTGGTTCCTTTCTGTGTTACCATGACTCTGATGATCCCGCTAGATACCCTACTAACACAGACTCCACCCACCACTGCAGGGTTGTGATAAGCTTGCACAGACCATAGCTATCGAAGCCATAGGTACCAAAGCCATAGCCACAGGTACCAGCACTCCACAGTCTCAATCTACCACAGTCGTCCATGTCAGCCTCCCACCTTTATAGGCACTTCCCACCCTCTCTCTCATTCTCCGAGCACAAACCCAGCGCACGGTCTCCGTACGGTCGCCCAAGCAGGTTTGATGGTGTAGGAGGCGAGAGAGAAGGAGCGAGAAAAGTGGTTGTGGGTGGTGCAGTTGAATGGGCGGTTGTAGTAGTGGGGACTTGTGGGGGGCGACACCGCTGGGTTATATCTCTGATACTTGTTGGTTTGCTTTGTACACGGCTCTGGACTGTTTTCACCACCTCTTGGCATGGTCTGGGGTCTCTAGCCACCTCTTGGTTACTCTGGCTCTCTTGCCATCTCTTCGTTGGCTTGGTCTCTTTGGCACCTCTTGGCTTGCTGGGCTCCTTGGCACCTCTTGGTGTACTTTTGGAACTGGCTTTGACACCTCGGTCCATCCCACGACACTGGACTATTGGCCTGGCACGAGTACTCCCCTTAGTAACAGACCCTGGCGCTACAAGTACATACATAGAAGTCAAGTATGTACGACGTGGGGAGCGCCATTGGCTATTAATCTGGCGTTTGGACTATGGTTTAGCCCAGGGTTGCCTGGGGTCTAGTTCTTACCGTATTGAGACGCGTTCTGGTCTCAACTGCCACTGTGACATTGCGTGGAGAACGTCATGGACAAGCCGGGCCTTAGCCCGAGGCTCTCCAGGCCACGGACTATGCCTAAGACTGAGCTGTCATTACTCAGTCAGTCTAGTGGAGTCGCCATTTTAGCGGTCCAGTTTCCACTTGTTGGTTTGGCCGACACCATGCGCTACTGCCACAGGAAGTGGCTGTCCTACCGGTATCATGGTACATACGATAATTGGTTCGAGAGGCCATTCGCCCAGTCGGCCTTCTGATATCGTACGTCCATGGAGCGTCCTTACCAAGGGTCAAACGCCTGGATAGCTGGGCAGCCTAATTATTTTTCTGGATATTCCCGTGCCTCATGTCTAACGCCGCCTGGCCCATAACAAAGTGCTATCAAGTGTGACTGTGACATGGCCGTATTTACTAGCGCAGGCCCCATGTTACTTGAGTGAAACCGAGATGAAACTATCGTGGGCTAGTCCATCGGTATACGCTGCAGAATGCATGGACTTGGCGGAAGGAGTAGGCCAGTTGCCTGCAATCGCGAGATTGTGGAGCAACTGGTCTATCATAGCTCAGGAGCAACCGCTTTTGGGTGTTACCTTGGGTTGAGAGAATTTCCGACAAGCATAGTCTTAAGCGTATAGCTACGATACTCTATGGACAAAGGCGTGAGTATGATGGCAGGGGTTGTTGGGAATGGGCTGTTCATACGAGTGATTAGGTGCTTGTGCTATGGCTGGCACAACTGCTATTCTATGGCGCTCACTTTGCCTTTCACATGGCTTGCACCTGCTCATAGCGTTACAGGGACTCCATATCTCTTTGTCACGATGTGGGAGCTAGTGGCGATACGATCAGGTGAGTGTGGAGGGCAATCTGTGCTGAAAGCTACGTGGACGGCCGGTTGCCATATGATTGGAAATGTCTCCGATATCGTACATCCGCGTCTCTCGGTCATGCGTGCGACGCCCGTCTCATACGTCTCATACGATGGCTGCATGTGAGATAGCCCCATGGAGTGACGTTGTGCAGCAGAGCTGACCGTTCCGTCGACCATGGTATCGCCACCAACAGTGAGTCTGCATTACATTCCATGTTTCATTCACCTCTTGCTGGCCATCTGCAGTATCGCCAATATCCCAATTAAACTCCAAGTATCTCCCAACCAAACGCAACTTTGTTGATGACGATAACCACCAGCGATGGGATACGACGACAATAAGTCGACAGCATTATTACCTTGGCCATCGGCGCGATATCCACCCCACCTGCCTGTTGCATCTCGCCGTGTGAACCCTATTTTCCGCTCTCACCTCTCGCGGCCACTCATTCCGTCTCACACATGACTCGCGGCCCCTTTGCATCAAACCCTATTGTCCCAAGGCCAAACCAAACCAAAGTCCCAAAGCCCAAAAGTCCAAAAGTCCAAGCTCCAAGCTCCAAGGCCCAAAGTCTCACAGGCCCAAAGTCTCAAAAATGAGCTTAAATAAATGTCCATCCATGCATCCGCGGAACGGAGACATTCTAGGGAGCCGGGACGATGCCAGAGAAAGTTGAAAGTTAGCAGGTGCCACAAGCAACCCTAACCTGGGGGGTAGGGAGGGAGGGAGTCTAGAATGCTGGGCCGAATGCCACGATCACGATGCACGGCACTCATAACCTGACTCACGTGGATCGGCAATAATGTTCGATCGGGGGCAAAGACAAAAGCAACGCCCCGGGCTTGTCTTGCTTTGACGGCTGGGCCCGCTCGCCGCTCGCTTCGCTCTGTTACACGGCTCTTCGCTTTTCTCCCCTTGTTGCACGTATTCCCAGTTGCAGCTCTAAAAACGACGAACGAAAAAAAGATCCAATTTGCTGCACCTCTCCGACAGACACGGCAGAGTAGACGAGAGATGGGGTGGAGAAGGGTACGGGTAAACAGAAGAGATAGGGACTGGTGGAGGGTGGCGTAGGAGCTGGCTGCTGTGGAGCGGGCTGAAATTCGGGCAGGGCTTTAGTCGAATACGTCCCTCTACATCACCTCTCCTGCTCGATCTCTTCATTTTTCTACATCGTCATCCATTCCCAACCCTTTGTCATGCGAGACAATGATCGTCTGACGGCTGGAAAACGAATCGAAAAAAGGTGACTTTAAAAAGGTGACTTTTCGGGCTCTTTTAGCGGCCCACAAGGATGCGCAAAAATGCGTGCATATCTAGCTGATATTATGGTGGCAAAGCAACTGTAGAATCGTAGTCGCCGTCGCCGAAGTCGCCGTCAGGCGGCTACGAGAACGAGGGGGCGATACGACGATGATATGACACAAGCAGCGGTCTGGTGCGTCATTTGGTGATATTTCCGGTTTTATTTTGTTGTGTTTTCTTTTCTTTTTCCATTTTGCCAAGTGTGCAATTTCCTTTAATTCTCCTTCCAGCCCTGGTCTCTAACTGTACAATAGCTTCCTGTTTACTCAGTTTCGAGAGTCCATGGCGGCTATCCAAAGTGCGGAGCCATGGCATGCCACTAACGTCTCCACTTTGCTGCGTCGGGCATTATTATGCCGGTGCTACAGGCACTGCTCGTCATCCCCTCTGTCTCACGTTAGCCCACTCTTGCTTTTTGCTTC
Source organism: Yarrowia porcina (assembly GCA_900519025.1). Lineage (NCBI taxonomy): Eukaryota > Fungi > Ascomycota > Dipodascomycetes > Dipodascales > Yarrowia > Yarrowia porcina. The sequence goes on along the minus strand of ULGT01000009.1, from coordinate 63,336 downwards.
CACTTGACATTTCCAAGGTTTGCAGGGGAAGCAACGTCAGCGCGGAGGGAGATGGGGTGTAGGGGGGAGAAGGGGGGTATAGAATATCATCAAAGGGGAATGTAGAGCATTTTCTGATGATTTTGATTTTCTCAGTGATTTTACGATTTTTTCTGATATTTTTCCAGTAATTTCCGGCACACCTCTTTTGACCAATAAAGTTATCCCTTTATAGCTCTTCAATTCCTACGAGTGTAGCATTGCTGCCTCCGATGAATCTTGGCTGGAAGAGTTACAGTTAGGCTTCGGTATCAATTACGGCTACATGATGAGGTAAGGGAACGACAGGGTATGGGCGGTGCAGGGTATGGGCAGGGTATGGGCTGGCCCAGGTGTGGCCGGGAGCGGTGCGGGTGGGACAGGCTGCCGAGCTTGAGGGCGAGGGTTTGCGCTGCAGCACGCCACTCTTGTCTGCTCACAGTGCAAGAGGGTGACATGTCCGCCCTAACCCTTGACACACGGTTTAGCCCAGTCTTAGTTTAGCCCTATTACACAGAGCCCTATACCGCCAAACAGAGTTGGTGGTTAAACAGTGTCCACGCCAGAGAAGAGCGGAAATGAAGAGCTAGGGTAGGGAATGTGGGCTCATTAGAGAGATACGCCCCGGTTCTGTTTATTCCCTATTTTTCCTTTTGCGGTTTGATTTTCCCCGAATTACTGCGGAATATATTCCCGCGGGAAAATGCCTCTGCGCATACTCATTCTATCCGCATAATCCATACCCTAAACCTCTTGACTTTACTTTATTATCGTCCTGCACCTTGTCCCAATGAGGTAACCAAACGCTGGGTTCAGTGTATGCCAGTCTCCATCACCGTGCAGGAGGACTGCGTAGGCTGCAGTTCGTATGCACGTGGAGAAATACAGACAATGTGGGAAGTGAAGAGGAAAGGTGGTGAAGGGGACAACACTGGAGTATTTCGGTACTGTACTATGGGCTCCCAGGCTGTATCTTTAGATCTTTGGGTTTTTTCATTTTCCACTTTTTTGTTTTTCTTTTTTCATTTATTTCCCTCTTTTTCTCTTCCCTTTCCCTCATCTTCGTTTCCCCAGTCTAGACTTGTTTTTGTGATTTTCAATTTCAGAGAGTAACATGCACTTGTCAACGGGCCATGTTGGGCACGCTTGTTTTGTGTCGGAGCGAGAGAACCAAATAGGCTTTGTGCAACAAGGTTGTGATACATGGCCTTTGTTCCTGCGAGGTCATGTGATGTCGACCCAGCTGGGCTCTTGAACCTCAGTGGCCAACGTGCCTAACAAACGAGCGAAAACAAGGCGGCTTGAGAATTTCCAGGAAAATCGGGGAAATCGAAAAAACCCCAGAAAAGGGCACAAACAGATCACCTCCCATCCCCCCACCCATTCCGCTTCTCCGCCACTCGCCTACCTTTGCCTGCTATTTTTATACAGTTTGAGTCGTGGCACGGTGCTAAGTAGAAACTTCAACGGAAGGGGCAAGGTTCACAAAATGGGGCTGCATGTGTAATTGAGATGGGGTGGACGGTGAAGGAGTGGGTATTTAGCAAATCTGAAAAGGTAGTTTTGGTCGGAATTGCGAGGCGAGTATTTTTCCGCTTTCACATCTCAAATCGGCCCAATATCCACCAACCCAGTTTCATCACCATTCTTTGGAGCATAAAAAATACGCTTTGGCTGGATTTTAGCTTTTGCGCCCAAGTGTGTAATCAACTTAGCTGAATCAATAAAAGGTGGTCTTGTTCATGGCGGGTGGTCTTGGACACAAGACGTTCCACGACCGCATTTAACAGGTGCAATACGTTCGACCTGCTCCACTTTTCACCACTCAACTTTTACAACAAGTTTTACAACACCCGTTCCTCGAATTTTCACCACCAACTAATTCTCAACTACTTGCCACTACTCTCAACTAATTCGCCAACCCCACTACTCACTCCTACAATGACCCATGACGTTTGTTAAATCCACTCCCGCTTTTACAGACGTGTACGAGTCGCCTGAAGACTCGTGCTCCGACACGGCAGCGCTGGATCTCGGCGGCAACGCGGTTCCAGCGTCCACTTCTGCCAACGGCACTGGAACCACCACTGGGACGGCCAATGGAGCGACAAACTGCCCGCAATACTACGACAATATCGCCCGGATCGTGTGTCTGTTTTGGTTCAACGATATCACGCTGCTGGAGGGGTGTTTGACGCAGAAACACAACAGTTTGAGCTCGGTAGCGATGCTGAGTCAGCTGTCGAATCCCACAGACTCGTTTCGGCAGTTTGTGAGCTCAGTCATCGAGTACACCCAGCTGTTGCCTGTAGCTGTTTCCGTCTCTCTGCTTTACATTCTGAGACTCAAGCAGTTGTCGCCAAAAGCCATTGTTGGAAACCCGAATTCGGAATATCGAGTCTTCACCGTTGGACTCATGATGGCCAACAAGTTTCTCGATGACAACACGTACACCAACAAGACGTGGGCTCAAGTCACCAAACTGCCTCTGGCCGAAGTTTCGACCATGGAAATCGAGTTTCTCAGTAACCTGGGCTACAATCTTCGAATTGCTCCTAACGAGTGGAACTCGTGGTCCAGAGACCTGAAACGGTGGTTAGGGGTTCATAAACAGTTTTGCGAGGCCCAGACAAAACAGAGAAAACAGTACTCGCCTCCTCCAAGCTTCTACTCCAAGTTCAAATGGTCGGGAGGAACCAAACCCAACCAGGAGTATGTGGAGGACGTGGATACTCCCAGTCCCAGTTCCATCACTTCTCTGACCCCGACCTATCCTTCAGTTTCGCCCCAGACTCCGCCCATGGAGAGAAAGCGACAACTGGAAGATTCGGATCAGGGCCAGAGAAAGAGGCATCATTACGACAACGGATATCAGCCTCAGCAGAACCAGACCCAAACCCAGCAAAACCAGCATCAGCAAAACCAAACGCAATACTCACAATTCCCTCCGATCCAACCCCAGCCTGGATTTCCCATGTCGGTTCCCCAGCTGCCTCTGCCCCAGCAACACCTGCCCCAACCCCTACCCCAGGTGCAACTGCCCTTGCCCCAGGGCTACAATTCCACGGGCCATTCTCCGGTAGGACACTCGCCCGTGGGCAACCCCTACAATCACATGATGAGTCAGCAGCAGCAGATGTCCCAGCAGCCCATGCCCCAGCAGCAGCCCATGTCGCAACAGCCCATGTCCCAGACTCAGCCCATGGTCAACATTCCTTGCATGCCCCCCAGTCACGTGAGCCCTGGTCATCCTACTCATCCAGGACAGCACGTTTCCCCCGGCCACCATGTGTCTCCCGGTCATCACGGACAACACATGTCCCCCCAGCATGTGTCTCCCTCCCACATGGGTCACGTGCCCCACCACCCCCAGCACGGAACCGTCGCCGGATCGGTCCCCACCATGCCCAACGGACTGCCCATGTCCGTCTCGCCCTCAGGCATGTCGCCCGGAGTCAATGGCCATATGCATTCGTCCAACCCCAACCCCATTTTCCACCCCACGGCCATTCCTCCCCCCATGCCGTACCTCCCCCTGGCTCCCAAGTCGCTCACCGCAGACAAGTTTCTGCCCCATCCTCCGCCCAACCAGCAGCCTCTGTACTACGTGCTGTCAAAGTCCCGGGACAAGCAGCCCCTGGAGGGCCACATTCAACAGCAGCAGTATTATGCTGGAGCAGGCGGGTACCAGCAGAGCCATGTCATGCCATTTGGAGGCTCTTCGCCCATTGGGCCCGCGGCTGGCCAGAGATGGTTCTGTCCCACGGAACCCAGCTCCCCGTATGACACCGGAGCCACGTATCACTACGCGAGCCCGGGAAAGATGCGGTGGAGATAGCATTATTTATATATAGATTATTTATTGCATCATACGAGAAGCGGAGTGACGAGCGTAGCGAGGAACGACCATTCCGAGGAGCGGTGGTGAGGAGCGTAGCGACGAACGAAAGCTCCGAGCACATTACGAGGATTCGCAGCGATGAGCGAAAGCTCCGAGGAGGACACCACAAGAACATCTTAAGAACATCCAGAAACGACATTCGAAGAGTGTGAGGAGCGACAACGACTACTCTCGGGTGTGTACCAAGGAGTCTTCAAGCTAGAAGAGTGATCTCTGGAGTCCAGAGTCGTTCATACCGTAGTATCACATCTCCAAGCTTGAAGGCTCTAAAGTAAGGCACGACATCTTCAGTGAGGTGTCGAGCTTGAAGGATGATCTCTAGTGTAGTGACGACTGCTCCTATCAAACGAGTCCAATATCACAGAGTGACCTGTCCTAGTTATCCCTAAATCGTCACCTCAATCACATGCCTACCTGCTACCCCAATCCATGTTCCGTCTGTCTGCCATACTCATATCTTTGTTGGCTCAGCTGTAATGTTACTTCTGCCATGTCATGTGTTAGTTGGGAGGTCAAGAGGAGAACGTGTCATTTTGGGGATAAATACATGGGAGATTTGACTGGTCGAGTTGACTGGTCATTTCGACTGGTCAAGTGGGGCAGTCGAGAACTAGAGAAATACTCGATAGTGGTCCCACAGCCTTCTAATCGGCACCATTGGAATCCTACGACTCTGCTGATTAAGAAAATGTCCTTTTCGGCAAGATCCGACCACAACTGAGTGAAGCAAATCCCAAAGTCTCAGAAATAAGAATTTTGAAGCTTCCACCACATTCTCGAGGCTGCCCCGAATACAACGGCATCAACACCCCCGCCCACCCCCTTCAATCAACCTCTTTTTTCACCTCATTCTTCACTCACCCTCCTATTCTTATCAGCTCGTATTCCAAACCTAAACCTTTTAGCGTTTGGTAGCCCGAGAAACACTCCTCTACGAATGGTAGGGAGTGAATACACCATGAAACTGGACGTATTTGGTCTCGTTCGATTTGGAACTTTCGTGGGATTGCAGTGGGGATATTGGCGACAACTTTTGGACTAGTTTGGAGGCGTAGAACTCGTTTCTTTGGTAAACCGCCCAATAATGCACCTTTTTCTATTCTGAAAACACTGTCATACTCCCCTCGCCTCCCTCTTCGAGATGGCACCTTTTTCATCCAGTTTAACGCACCTATTTGCCATCCATATTATGACCAAGTCCCTCTCCTCAACTATAAAATAAGGTGTCCGAAACTACGTCATCGTGGAGCAACCTGAGGGGGGCTCCATAGACAAATTTGAGTCTTAGTTTTGTAACTAAGATATCTTGTCTCGTCTCGTTTCGCTCGTTCCGCTCCTTTCGATGGTCCCCTTTCGATGGCCTCCTTTTGGCCTCCTTTGGTTTCGTTTGGCCCCCTTGGTCTGATTACGTTTCGCGTCACGATCAGGAGTCTTTTTGAAACAGCGTATTTGCGGTAGACTCCTAGACTCAATGTCTCTGAGTAATTACTTAGAGTTTAGAAGGTTGGGGGGGGAAAGGAAGAGATGGCAAAAAACGACAAAAAACGACAAAAAACGACGAACGAAAAAACGACGAATGAGGCAAGTGGTGGAAGACAGAACATCACATTCAATGAAGGAGAAGGGAAGAAAGGGAGGACCACATGAGGAGAAGGGGAGAGGAGAAAAAATGAGGAGAAAGAAAAAATGAGGAGAAGGAAAAAAAAGAGGAGAAAGAAAAAAAGCGGAGAAAGAGGAGAAAACGAGACGTCAGCCCGTTTATCATCGCTTACTAATGCATCTGAGTTCCCCTCGAGTTACTTTGTATACGATACTTGGTTGATTGTTTTCATACATTGTTTCTGGGTTATTGTTTTTATCCTCCACCCTGTCTAGACCATAACCGTAGACTCTATTGCAGAGAGTAATTTAGAATGACCAAAGACGCCAGAGGAAGTATACCAAGTCTACCATGACGTAGACACAAGACTAGACAAGGCTAGAGGCTAGAGGGAAATACAAATAATCGATACAAAGAACAAAAAACGCTGTACACCTGCTATATACTGTGCTTAATGCCTCCTATCACCAAAAACAGCTTTTTTGTTTGGTCAAATCGTGTTCGGCCAAATCGGCTCGTTTTTCGTTCGTTGCTTCTCTTTTTTTTTCCGTCTTCTCTGTCGCTTCCAAAGTCTCCATCCGTCGTCTCGGCTATCGTCGTCCGTCTTTGCTGTAGTGTCGAGCAAAGTTAAATGAGCAGAGCTAAAGCTGGATTGTAGTGCGACTTTACTTGGTCTGTTGACGTTAGATGTAGTGAATTTGAACGTATTATTGCTCATGTGACGCCATTTGATCGAGTATGGTACTTTTTGCTTGTTTTCTCCTTTTGTTTCCTTCGTAGCCTGCTGTTTTGGAGCTCACTGTCAACATAATTTCGAGAGATACTTGTTCATAAGCGCACAACAACTTTATACGACGAAAACCAAAAGTGGTGGAAAAAGCAACCGCATCAGACTTGTGGAGAGTAGCCGAAGTTGCCGCCACAATGGAATTCAATCGGTGGGGCGGGAGTGCGCCGTCTAAATTGCATTTGTATTGTAGGGTTGGTATCGTACCAGTAGGGTTATGTTCTTGTGTAGGGTTGCCTAAGGGTTGTCTGTATGGTGTTGTATGGTCTTGTTATTTGTAAGGTCTAGGGTTATGTTTGTATAGGTAAGACAGTCAATCAGACAAGACAAGACCGTCAATCAGACAACTGTCAATCAGACAGGGTACCTGGTCAGTGAAACCTACACAACTCGTAACTACACGGACTGGAAATATTTGGTTGCTGAAACCGCAGCTGAAACATGTCAATATGGAATGTGGTGGTAACCAGGGGTAAAGATTGGCATATTGGACGGAGCCAAAAGATGCCCTACAACCTACAACCTACAACCTACAAACAACTTTTTCTGGTTTTATTCTTACAGGGTGACGTTTCACTCAAATGGGGTGATCTTCGGCAGCACGGAGGAATACACACAAAGCGTTACTAAGCGAGAAGCAGCTCCAAAGTTGAGTTTGAAGAAGAGGTAAAAAATGAACGAAAACGAAGATCAGCAAGCAAGCAAAGAGCGGAGGATCGCAGGGTTACACGTATGTACAACGGTACAGTGGTATAATGGCTGTTTAGTCAGAAAGAAAAGCGGTTCGTCCAACACCACCTTGGGACAACCAAATACAAGGTCTGATATGGCTTTCATGACAGATACCATACATGACATATTTTGTTGTTGAATATTGTCTTTGGTCACGTGACCAGATATTATATCCCCTGACTCATCCTGACTTCTCCTGACCCACCCAGTTATCGTACGATACCTGTCTTACTGTTATTATATACAGCTCATGTTCCAGTGCACCAAGTTGCTTCTTGGAGTGCACTTCAGAACCACACCATAATAAGATACCCAATACCGATACCATAAGAGCTATGACGACATTTCACGTGACTGTTGTGACTCATGTGACCCACGTGACTATCATTAACCGAATAGTACTCTGAAATACCACAGCTCTGGAGATACCCCAACCCTGAAATTCATGCCTTACTTGAACTGTAGTGCAACGACTAGGAGACCATGGTACCCTGTGAGGAGCCTTGTTATGGTACGGTCACGTGACGGACCAGGTTCACGAAGAATTCATCATTGGAGATACCCCAATAAGTGATATCCATGAGCTACTTCGTATCTACTGGTAACTGTGGGTGCTTCCAGAAAGATTCCATTGTGATACCTCACGTGACTGATCATGTGACTGACGAGATGAAGATCTGTGGTCATCCCTCATTGGTGATATCCACTCTCTACTGTGATACCGTGACCTTACTCTACAGGTAGCTGGGGGGGCTCCTAGAAAGGCCCTGGTTACGATACCTCACGTGATATATCAAGATATCAACTCCCTTAAATACTTAAGACGATACAAACGAAAATACCAACTCCTGCTGAACTTGAATCTGTTCTTTGTTACAAGTACCGGTACACTACAAGTACTGTTCAGTAGGTGTGTCTTATGAGCTTACATAGAGGAATGCTGTTTGAATTATACCCAGGGGATTGAAAATATGATACTGACCCTCCAATACCAATAAAGAACATCCTAGGTGTCTTATTTCTTCACTTGTTCAAGTATGAAGATACCCAGTACCTCTATCGATAAGTAGAGAGACCATGAAGCGTTATGACGTCAACCAAGTGGTCTATTCCACTGTGGGAGTCTCTCATAACCTCATAATGCTAATATCTCTGACTCGTACTCTGGAGTCTGAAGACTGTCTTACATCTTTATGTACACCCCAATCTCTGAACTATTCGGAATATATTGAGACACTGGATCTACATATAACTGAATAGAAAGGAGATGTAGGAAAGCAGAATCAGTCTATCCATCAACCTGACCAAAATACAGCGGTCCTTCCTACAGATTGTTTCGAGATAATTCGGGTTCGATTTCCACTCTGGGGTGTACAGCGTGGCCTACACTACTGTATTTAACTGTACCAGTGGTCAATACAGGCGCTGAGGTAATTGTGGAATGAAGGAGACCTCATCAAGTGAGAGAAGCTGAAGATGAGCAGAAACGCGAATGTCCACTTTCAGCTGTTCTTTGAAAGAAGTAGTCAGACCTCTACCATCAAGCACTTCAAGCAATCGAGAACTTCCTTCACTTCAAGCACTTCAAGCACTTCTCCTTGAGCTACCTCTTCACTCCCCCTCCACAAGAAAGGTTCTCTACATCTCATAAAGCTCTTTCCATCCTGGTCTCCACCCATGTCATTTCTACCCCTGAATATAGTGTTGTTGAGCAAGCTTCTTCTTCGTTGTCTGCCCCTCAAGACACAATCCATAACCCTCTGCCCAGACCACTTTTGCTCCTACTACTGACGCTCAACAGGCTCAGGCTGTACGCTACATTACCTAGGGCCATCCTCCGCTTCGAATGACTCGACAATTGAAGTAGGAGATGGAATGAAGAAAGACAAGAGACCAACAGGGGCAACAATCATCTTGAAGAGGATTAGTAAGTAGCTGGCCATCGTTAGATGTAGAAGATGTTCTACTTATGGGAGAATGTATAAGTGGAGTACCAGCACCGGTATGTTTAATACCCACCAGTGACATGTCCAAGATTGTTATTCTGAAGATATCTTGATACTCCAAAGACGGTAATCACGTGATCTTATTGACATAATACTTGTATGAACTTGCTCACTTGTAAGACATTGAGAGCTCACTTATAAGACAATGACAGACTCTCCAAGTTACAGGTACCTGCAAAACCAGTCACTTATCTCGTCCTAGGATTCCTGTATTTCTCTGTTCTGTTTGCTCTCAGGAGAGACGATACGAAGTACTTGTAGTGAGAGAACTGTATGAACAAACCAGTTATAAACCTGTATGAAGAGACAAGTAGTATGTCCTTTTAGTCAACTATGAAGTACAATGACCTTCTGTCTTCATGGTGGTTCTCTCTTCATTTTTTATGCTGTCCTTCATTGACATTCTGTATTTGGTTCTGTCTTCGATCTTCTCGTTCGGGCAATGATGTAGTCAAAAAAACCATCAGCACGTCATGTCCAAGACCTAAGCTGATACAAGGCGTTGTATAGACTCCTATAATGGCAAGACAAGAGAAACCTGACTTCAAAAACACCCTACCTCTCTACAACCCCTACCTCTCTACAACTATTGTCACCGTGGCCAAGTCAAATGGAACCTCCAGTATCTCGAAATACTCTGTAGAAAAGACGTCTGGATTTTGGTCCAGCTGCTACCTGCTAGATCACTTCAATCTGGTTCATATCGGCTTTTTCCTGTTGATTAGTTCCTATAGATGGTGCCAATATCACCAATTACTCAGGGCTAGGGTATGTCGTGGCCACGGATTATAAGAACCAGTTGACACTCAGTCTTCAACTTCCCATCGATGAGATTTCGGAGGAGATTCTTAGACCTCCACCCTCATGCCATACATTGGAAAAACAGCACTGGTGGGAGCTTAGAGAAGACAGTTTGAGGAGCGAGCCATATAACAAAATATATAAGATATACCATTTATTACTACTCTTCTTTTATTAATATATAACTCTTTTGATACTTCGTTCAAGCTTTATAAGCTAGATCACAGTCATAATGAAGTATTCTACCTTCTGCGGCCATATTCTGCGGCTCTGTGTGCATCTATATATCTTCCATCTAAGTGAGGCCTGGTAGCTCTAGAGTGCCAAAGTAAGATCTAGAAACTGTTTCATAACGTTCCCTCTGCATTATATCCTTGTCTGTAGACTTCTTGGGAGCTTTAGGCTATCTTTTAATGAGTATTGCGCGCCTCACAGATGGTTGTGTTTGACAACCTATACAATACTTTTAGGGCATCCTTTACACGAGATAAATGTGAGAGGTGTAGAGACATTCAATGAAGATTTCCCAATACCTCCAAGTGGCATATCTGCCAGCTTTCCAAGCTGTATGTCATGTTTTGTTCTGATGGAGTAGGCACATAGAAGCGGAAACCAGCCCTTTAGAAGCCCATTAAGACTAAGAAGTCGAACATAAGATGGATTGGATTCATTTAATAAAGCAGCAAGCTGAGCTATCAGCGCTACGTGAGTTTTTCGTCTTGTTCCAGGGGATGTTTGATATCCGCTTTAGATGAGAAGAGCTGCCTGTAAAACTCCGTAGAAACTAATAACAGAGCAGTACCACCCCTCTCTACAGCCCTACAGGTACCCTCTCTGCAACATGTACCCGCTCTAATGGTATATCACGTGACCTTCTCAAAAACACACCATTTCAACCACTACCCTGAAACTACCCTACAACCTTCTACCCTCACTTCTCTTCTCTCATCATATATTAGTATGGGTCACGTGATATAGATGGGTCACGTGATAGTGGGTCACGTGATATCATGGGTCACGTGATAGTACAGGTTCGTCACCTGCCTCTCCTCCTATAAATACCTACTGGTTCATTTCAGAGACCAACTTCTCCAAATCGATATCTGCTGGATCAAAAGGAGATCCTGCATCATCTTCAACATTGTTCCCCTCGTTTTCCTTTTGTGTCACGTGATTGCTCATATCATTAGGATCCTTCTCCTCTTGTCCATTTTCCGCATGATCATTCACTTCATCCGAGTACTCTTCATCATCATAACTAACGTCTTCCTTTGGAGGATCGTTGAGTCCAGGAACTTGAGAAATGGCCTCTTCCAATTTATCCAGGGCCAATCCCATCTCGTCAAACCCTTTACATCCCACTCGAAGAATCCATCTGTAGTTTAGCAGTTGTTCTCGGTAAAAGGACCGTTCAGAATCGTCTCTTGAAGTGACATAGAGAAGAGCAGCAAAAGAGCCAATGAGAGCGAAGTTTGTAGCTGCTGAAGAATGCCAAAAGGCCTGAATATGTTCATGTTTCAGAGTATCCACCAACTCGATAGCGGCTAATAATCTAGCCTTGGCTGCTTCTCGACATACAGTAACAATCTGATCGGGTAGAGAGTCACTTAGAGATCGAATAATTCTCCTATGAAGAGTGATTTCAGCTGCGAAATAGGCCAAATGAAGGTACCCGTTTGAATTCAGCCGTCGTGGCTTGGTATTGCTCATTCTAAGACACTCTGGAAGGCCCTTATGCCAGTCTCTCAATTTGATCTGAATGGGCTTTGCTTTGGTCAAAATGGCCGCAGTATCTGTGAGGTTTCGTTTGGCAACCATTGTGAAAAAGGTGTCCAAGATTTCAGACACAATTTCAGACAATCTGACCATTTCCATGAACAAAAGACGTCCATTTTCGGTATCTAGACTTCCCTCAATATCAGAGTCGTCAGTTTGGGGACGATCCGGGAAATCTTCGGCAGATATTTTACGTACCAGCCATTGCCGAGATTCATCAATATGCGAGGGCCGTCCTTCAATCAATGCCACCCATTTATCCTGGATATAAACTGCCCAAGCAAGACGTCTTCTAAGAGCTCTTTCCCACCTTGGTAACCGCCAAGTCTGACAATCCATCCCTAACCCTAGCTCTTCCGCCAGCGAAATGACGTGACTGATGAGAATCCAACTTCTCGCTCTTTCCATACTGCATTGTAGGATGAGTAGGCCTGCTTGGACGACAGACAGTTTTGGTTGTTCGTAGAGGTCTGAAAAGGAGTTCAAAGCAATACGTCTCAATTTCTCCACATCAGGTTTTGGTTGAGAGGCCAATTGAGGTTCATAATTCCACCATTTCAGTGCCAAAATGTACACTGCTGCCAATAAAGGAGGAGAAAACTCTCGGTGGGTTCTAGCATATTTTTCCATAAAGATTCGTTTATGAAGAATGGGAAAAGCTGGGTGAACAATCCTGAAGTAAAGATCAATCAAAGCTAGACCATGAGGAGCCACTATTCGTTCCACTTGGTCTGAATTGGCAATGAATTCCGAGTGTAGATCGTCGGCAAAGTCGTTTCTGATGGTAAACAGCACATCTGGAGCCACTCGTCGCATTGCAGTGTCTTTATTGAGCACACATTGTCCGATATTGTCCAAAGTAGCCGTATCAAAGAAGCGTATGTCGTGAACAGAAGTATGACCGACATAGAAGGATGATTTGGGATACTGGAGGGAAAGGGTTTTCTTCAAAAGTGATTTCCCCGGTAAACTGGAGTAATCAGAGACTGGTAGAGTATCTTTGAGAGTGATTCCGTCCTCGGGTTGTGGTTTTTCCGTCTCAGTGGGGGTATTATTGGATGTGGAGTTATTGGCTGAAGGAGGGGCTGTCTGAGCAGTAGAAGTACTGTTGTTATTCTCTGGACTCCCCGACTCGATTCGTCGTCGTTTTGGACGCACATTTTCCAAAAACGTGCATGGAATTCCTCTCGAAGCACACTTGTTGCACTGCGTCGCGTTGGGTTCCGTCTGACACCGGGCCTTGCACTTTCTACAAGCATCACAGGGCCGTGACCGCACTTTTCCCGAAGCCGTAGTCACCAGAGACCGAGGGTTGGTGCTAGAAGAGACCATGTTAGGAGCTGTATCTTGCTGACTAATGAATCCAGTACCAGTAGTCTGTCCAGGTAAAGGAGGAGTAGTCATAGGACCTGGAATCTGCGGCATCTGAGGTTGCATGGGTTGTGTATGTAGCATTGGCTGGTGTGATAAGCCAGGATGCTGGTTTCCTTGGGGCATAAAAAACGTCATGGGCGAGTTTGGACCTGATCCTGAAGACGCGTTAAAGTAGCCGGGAATGGACGGTCTTCTGGAGGAGTCCGTTTTGTACATGATTCCACTTTCTCGGCCGTAAAACGTACTGTCGTCGAGCGCGGGGACATCCGGCGACTTGTTAGGCGAGTTGCCCATCTCAAAGAGTTCTTTTTTCATCAAAGGGGAGGGTGGTTAACGACTGTTTGTCAAGTAAGAAGAATGAGACTCGTATTATGACCAAAAATGAGTGGAAAAGGACGGGTTTTTCTCAGAAAATCACTTCTTTCCTGCTTTCTAACCACTTCTATCAACTCTGGATCCCGTTTCTTGTCGTGGTTCCACCTCAGTATCTGTCTTTCGTCTTTCAATATCTCTTTTTCGTTCTCCCACTCTATGTCGTCTGTGAGCCGTTTTTTCGCGCGCAAAAGATCCGTATCGCTCGTAGAATCGCCTCTGTGTGTCTTCCCACGTTTCGCCCAAATTCAGACTGGAAAATGTCGCTTTTCGTCGTTTCCAAAGATTGAACAAAGACAACCGAAAATGTCAAGGGTGTCGTGCATACCCCACGATATGAAAGTTTAATGCGTGACTCATGCACGGACGAGGTGGTATAGTCACGTGACAAAGAGAAGAATGTAATATATCTCTTGTCTACGCTTACATAATCGAATATACCCCATTTTCAGTATTGTTCACCCCTTTCCATCCTCTTGGTCATTATCAGAAATAACCTTTTTCTTAGCGGGCCACTGTCAAACGAATAAAATAAAATTCAGAGGATTGGTGGGAGATAAGAAGTGGTGATTGACGTGGGAGGAGGGGAGTTTGGGGGGGCTAAATGGCGGAAAAGAGATGATTAAAAGTTGTCAACCTGATAAAGGCACTTTGCTGATTAATTTGCCGTTTTTCTTTTTCAAAAATCATGAAAACCCAGGGTTTTATGGTCACCCCTCTCCCTCGATTAACGACGTGCTTCGTAATAGGATTCATAATGGTGAGGTTCAAACTGTATCGGCTCGTATAACGGACTCCGGATGATGACTAATGCGATGTGAGTGGATGACAGAATATGTGGAGATCTGTGGGGAAGTCACGTGATCAACGGGTATACATAGACAATGAGAAGGCATGATAGGAGAACGTGGGTTAGGACTTTGAAGTCTTCTATAATAAGGTGAATGGAATGTTTCATATTGGAGATAATGATGCAGAAGTGGTGAAACAGAGATTATGGGAGAAAATAGGGGTGAAGAGGGGGGGTAGGTGCTTTAGGGGTGTTGGTGGGTGGTTTTGAGGGTGTTCAACGGAGTTTTGGTGACTTCAAAGAGGGTGTGGTGGGTCCTTGATATACCCTGTCATAATGTAGGTCTATCTACAGAGTGCTATTAAGAAAGGAAAACAGAGATTACGAGTTCGAAGTAAACAGTACGGGGGTTAGTGAGTGGTTTTTAGAGGTCATCGAGTTTGATTCAAGTGTGTTATCGGTTTCTATGGTGCGTACTTGTAGTCATAAGGTAGGCCTATCTACATAGAGGAAGGAGAACATCAAACCAGACAAATGTCTTGAGTGAGAACTCAAAATTGTACTTTGATGCTTTGGATATGATCACGTGACCATAAGGACTCTGTTTTTCTTGAGATTTTTCATTTTTGACCTGAATTGAAGTTGGACATGGAGAACTGAGTGGGCATATTGAACAAAAGAAAGTGCATGTCTTGAGGGGAACTTTTCAGAAAGAGGTGGGAGTGAAAAGGCTGAAATGAGGAAAAGTGATAAGAACACACGTTGATACAAGCACTTGTAGTTTTTCAGGTGCCGCACTCTTACAAGTACCTATGATGTGAACTACCATGCCGTCAATTAGAACTACATTTGAACTACTATTCCCCCTAGTCCAGAAGCAGTACACAGTAAAACACCGGGTACTCCATAGCCATATGTATCAATTCAGCTCAAACAACCAGGTGGCTTGAACTGCTCTGAACTATTCCTCCATAGCTCCACCAGGTATCAAGCTACGCAACCTGATGGAACCAAGTTGAACTTGTACACCCCGTAGTTCCACATTGTCCATTCGCCAAGCGGATGGCATTGTGTTTTGACTGGGGCACAAGTATTTTTTGCTCAGTATTTTTGTCATTAATATAGTCCTCTCATAATTCTACGCAATATCTTACTTCTCTATTGAACTCGAACAAGCCAGATCTACATTACAATGTACTCCTCGTAGATCTAAAAGGTATCGTACCTACTCTGAACCCCGCTTGAACGAAGGCATCTTATAGTTCTTGCAGCTCTACCCTTAGAGACCTTGCTGCTCGAACTACCGTACAAGTACCAGTAATGTGGCTTACTTTCTATTACCTGTACAAGTACTTGTACCGGTACTATCACCCACTTCCTCTTACATTGTATCGTTGAAGTTCATCTGTTACCCCCTTCAGTTGTACTTGTAAAAGTAGAGGTCGTAGCTAGGTACCTGTACATGCTACCAAATGTAAGATGGCTGGATAAATCAAGAGTGAGCTGGGTCCATTGATGTGATGAAGAAGTTGAGACCATGGAGGTAGAGTCGCGTACAACTCTAGTCTGCCTGGCCAGCGTTGTTGTCTATCTCTTACCTGTAACATCTTGAACAAGAACGCGATAGGTTGGTACCAATCTCTGATACTTGTCCTCTCGATAATGCTCGAGTACTGCTCCATTAGCCACTTTCAATGCATCAAAGGGCCCGAATATCCACATCGAACGATACAAACAGATTCAATGTGATGTTACAGCTACCGGTACCATCTGGTGAAGTAGTTCTACAGCAGTTGTTCGAGTGCTTGTACAAGTAGATTCCCAATCTGATGTACGAGTAATTTGTCTCAACTCGTTAATATCCCTGGTTACTGCCTTCTCTACGAATGCAGAGACTCAACTCTGTCCTTCTACAGCACTGGTCTTACCCACTGAGATACAGCTGTATGTGTTCTCTTAATTACATCAGTTCTGGCAGTACAGATGTCGTTCACCTCCCCAGAACCTCCTCTCTCCTCCTCCGTCCTTTCATAAAACATCGTTACGCTATAATAGCTACAGTACAGGCGAGTACCGGTTAGTCGAACTGTGTTAGTGGTGTTGTGGGGTGACTTCAGGTAGTTGTCAGAATACCCTCCAACCAGACCCTCAGAGTACCATCATCTATGACAATGGTAGTCCGAGGTTGGCTGTAGAAGGCATAAGGCAGCTAATCAGACTATAGGCAAGTGGCCCATATCATTAACAGGCAGCTGCTACAGCGATTGTATGAAATGCTGTACTGCTCGTTCAAATAGCTGTACGCTGCTTGCTCAAACAGCTGCACTGTTCGTTCAAATCAAGTGAACAGCTGCGAACTAGTTCAATCGTGTGGGCTGTTTGTCAAATGGCACAACGCTAGTTGTTCACCCGTGTCAAGCAGTTCGCTACGCTCACTGCTTGGGAATGTTCAAACAGCTCGCTACGCTCGCTATTTGAGGCTCGCTTCGCTCGTACTCACCGCAACCAGATAACTCTCTGCGATAAATCGCGCTCTGGCGTTCAGCACCAGCTTCATCTCACTAATCTCCTTATCCACCACCTCCATGAACTCAATAATGAAATCCACCAGCTTGTGCTTGAGCATGGTCTCAGTGTGGAAGTTTGTGATGAGGAAAGAAATGCTGTATCCAGGCACGGGTTTTCGTCGGAGAATGTAAAACGACTCTGCTCGGCCCGTCAGAAACCGTGTAAACTGATGGACGAGAATTCTCTCGATTTCGTCGGCCTGCTTGATTCGAATGGACACTCGGACCGAGTTGATGGACGGCTCAATGAGCACCATTTCGTTTTCGTTTCGAGCAATGGTCATGGGGTTAAGAAGAGCCTCGGCAGACTTGCCAGACTCCACCTCAGGCACATTGTGTCGCTCGGCAACCTGGGATCCAAAGTCCTCAAGACACAGAGCGGCCGTCAGAGAAGTACGTACAGCAAGCAGGTAGGGTCGGAGGGATTGGGACTGTGTTAGAGGGAAGTGAAATGAGAGGAAAAAAGAAAAAAAAAAGAAGAAAGCAAAAGGAAAGCAAAAGGGAATCCAATTGAAACGACGGAAACGATGGAAACGACAGAGACGAATACCTGGATCACATTGTAGGCGCTTCAATACTCGTCGAATGGTCCACTTCGTAGGTGTTATGGCCTTCATGAACAGCTCAAGGAAATCATCTTAAGAGATAAGATAACCTCAATTCAGCCATAAAGAATATCACATAGAAGCCATAGAATGACAATGAGAAAGAAGACCAAGTAAGACAGGTTAGGGGAACCAATTGATAGGCAAGAAGACACACTGAGTCCATGTCATGGGTGATTTGTGAATGGGATAATCTCACGCAATAATGATAGAGATATATCCGAAGAAAGCCATGTGGTGGTTCTAGAGACGTTTTATCATACCCATCCATAAGACGTAGACTGTATGGCAACAGCTAACAAAGTACCTTCCTAAAATGAGACGAATGACACTCCATATGACACTCCAAACGTCATCAAACATCGAGTTCTCGGTACTGCAATGTGATTAGAAAGACCACACCTGAAGCATCTGATCTTTCTATAAAGAACATCTCCACAACTACCACCATGACTGAGTCCTGTATGACGTAGCATCTCACCAAGTCATAGTCTAATCAATGACAGCTGATCAGCAGGAGTACTCGTAGTCTATCCGAATAAACGATCTCAAGACACCTAAGCCATCATCACCATAGTTCCTAGCCCACCACATCACATCACATCACTTCAGACTTGAGATTAACACAGCCATGTCATAACTAGTGTCATTCACCCTCTATCTCATCAAAATCAATAAAGCCCTTGCCACCATCAATCAATTACCCTATCCCTGTGTAGCCCCTCGTCGCTACCAAGATATTGCCCCTCCTCCATCCCCCATACTCACCATCTCGTCGGTGTTGCGGTATTAGTCGTGCGTAGATATGTATGCATCTCCAGAGTATTAGGTGGTGATTGGGCCAGCCCTAACCCTGAGTGAGGGAGAAAGCACGACAGCGGTGTAGCCGGAAATAAGGGACATAGATTGTAGATGGAAATGAACGATTTGGGCATATATTGTTTGATCAAAAAACTCAAGATCTTTTTTTCTCAAAAATATAGGACTATGAGACATCGAAGGTGTAACTCGCTTAGTAAGCGCCAGAAGTGAGTTTGAAGGGTACCATTAGATTCAGACGAACGAGGGCTTTCGAATAAAACCATGAAAAGCTATTTTGGAGCAGTGTTTGTGCCTTTAATCCTTCCCTTCTCACCACCTTGTATAGCAGGTTATGACAAAATATGGTATTAGAACTTGCAGTTGGGATATTACTTCAATTTTGGGAGGAGACTAAGGACAGAACAGGATCCGATCTATTCCCCCAATTCTTATCCAAAATGAAATCTGAAAAAGCCATTTTACTCAGCTCACCCCAGTGATTCTGTATATACAGTTTTCAACGCTCCACCTCTCACCATTCTCCACATATTTTGACCCCCTCCACTCCTCCTAAACTCTATCAATTATCTTGACAAACTATTTCAACATCTCTACCATCCATCAACCACACCATGACATGGCAAGAACACAAGGCTGAGGACGGACGAACGTATTATTTCGATCCGGAGACGCAAAATTCCACGTGGGATAAACCCGAGGAACTTTTCACCGAGCGTGAAATCGCGCTAAAACGGACAAACTGGAAAGAGTACACTGCTGAAGGAGGACGAAAGTACTGGTTCAACACCGAGTCCAAAGAAAGTGTATGGGTTTTCCCTGCCGATGCGGAAGCCATTCTTCAAGGAGAAGCTGCTGCCGATGAATCTATCCCCAAGGAGCCTCGTGAAGTTCGAGAACAGCGAGGTCGAGAAAAACGAGAAGAACATGTACCCTCTACCAGTGCCATTGCGC
Organism: Yarrowia porcina; assembly: GCA_900519025.1. NCBI lineage: Eukaryota > Fungi > Ascomycota > Dipodascomycetes > Dipodascales > Yarrowia > Yarrowia porcina. The sequence continues at coordinate 44,234 of ULGT01000009.1, read as the reverse complement.
CTGAAAATGTCTCGTTTTCAAGCAATTCTGAAGACATTGCAGCTGGTTTCAAGGCTCTGCTCGCTGAAAAAGAGGTGGACAAAACTTGGACCGTTCATAAACTCATGAAAGCGTGTCTTCAAGATGCTCGATATTGGAGTGTACGAGACTCTCTCAAGAGAAGAGCTTTGTTTGAAGAGTTTTTGGACGAAATCGAGCAAAAGCAGGTCCAGGAGACGCTGGATAAACGACTCGAGTACCAGAACCAGGTTTATGAGCTGTTTAAACAGTCTGGAAAGATTGGCCCGTATTCTAGATGGATGAGTGTGTCCAAGGAGTTTTCTGAAGATCCTCTTTTTCAAACGGGGCTTGTTGATGATCGAAAACTTGCGTTGGCCAAGTACATTCGGTTTTTGAATGAAGAGGAGGAAAAAAAGATTGCTGAAACGAAATCTGCTGGAAAGGAGTTTCTCAAGAGTGTTATGGAAGTGGATATTGTCAAATCGACTTGGAACGATACCCTGAGAGATATCAAGTCGAGATCGGGTGAATTGGCTGCGGAAAGACCTGAAATGAGACTGTTGAATAAGATGGATCTGTTGGATGTCTATTCAAAGGCGATTGAAGAAAAAGAGGCTGGGTTAGTGCATGATATTGAACAGAAATCGGCTATTGCAGCTCGTCAAGCTCGAATTGCTCGTCAACAGTTTGTCAAACTGCTTTCTGAACAGACTGAAAAGGGAAATATCACTTATACGACCAAATGGAAGGATCTAGTCGGTCATATCAAGGACGATACTCGGTTCCAGAACCTCTGCGGTATCAGACAGTCTTCTACACCCTTGGATCTATTCTGGGACGTGATTGAAGTTGAAAATAGACGAGTACGAAACCTGAGAACTATTGCTCAGGGATTTTTGACCTCTCAGAGTAAAAATGTCCAGGATATGACTGAAGAGCAGTTTGGACAGGTTATGAGCACTTGTTCGGATTATATGACTAATCTGGAAAGTCCACGGTACACTCCTCAGGTTTATAAGGCCTTGAAGGACTCTGATTTTGAAATTGACAGATTTGCATCGGACAGAAAGTTGAGACGTCTTCAGGATGACTTTAGATACGCTCTAAGAGACATGGAGCCTGTTATTCAGCCGTCAGATACTTGGGATGCAGTTAGAAGGGTTGCTGACCGACTTCCTGAAGCCAAGGGACTTACTGCTGCCCAGAGAGAAGCTGCTTTCGACAAGTATATTGCTCGTTTGAGAGAACGGCCTCGAGGACGAGTAGGAAGAGAGAGAGAGGTTAGGGGAGATAGAGGAGGGGAGAGAGGGGGTGACAGAGGAGGGGAGAGGCTGGAGAGAGGGGATAAGAGAGGTGTTTCGTTGGATTACTAGAGATTGGTACAGTAATCAGAAACGCTCTTCTCTTGTCTCATTAAGCAATGTAATATATCTATAATGAACTTGTAATGGTAATGACAGGATGGGAGGTGTTCTAGTCGAGTTTGGGTGGTTATATGTCTCTTGTGAGTGCAGTTCTGTAGATGTGTTCTCGGTCTTCGTTTGCTTGGATATAGTTAAGATGACAGGTGTGCTGGGGGTTCTAATGTGACGTTAGAGAGGTGGTAGAGGTATGAGAGTGTGTTCATTCGATAGCCAGAGGTTGTAGTAGTATACTTACAAAAAATTAGACCCACTCTCAGTACAATAAATTTGAGATAGTTGCGTTACAAGTTCTCAGGACAAGGTTAGTTTTGTTGGGTATATACTTGATGGAGTTTGGAGGTTCATGGATGACCATAGATTACAATAAAAAGTTGTAGTCAATTGGACGTATAAAGAAAAGAAAAAGAAAAGAAAAGAACTGAGCCAGGAGAAATAAGTTGAAGTACACACCTCTACTTTATCATACCAAGAGGACTGTCACTGGAACTATTGAATACTCCATACTAACGATAGAGCCATAGTAGAGAAGTTCAAGACAGAAAGATTCTCTACTTTGAATATATTGTGTCCATATATATTTCTTATCATTATTATTACATCAGAAAAAAGGGAAGGTGGCTTTCTTTACTCCTTCTGACTTTACTCCTTCTGACTTTACTCCTTCTGACTTTACTCCTTCTGACTTTACTCCTTCTGACTCTAGTATAAGCAAACACCAAGCTGAGTCACTTGCATCATATTGACACCATCTGTAGAAAGAAATTGTCCGGAAGTAGCTAATTAAAATCACTCTGCGGCTATCTATCTGCTAGACCAAAATTCAGCAATCTTTTCCACGCATTATTTCGAGATAATGGGTTCTGTTTCATGTTATGTTGTATGGCCAACCTGAGACTGTGCCTACTGGAATATATACTGGTATATACTTGTACTCGTAAAAATTGAACTTCTTGAACCTCTGGATTTCTCGAGCCTCTTCTATTTCTTGAACTTCTTCAGATTTCTGACTTCTTGGACTTGAACCCATTCAATGTCTGTTCTATCACTCATAGAGCCGCTCTTCAAGATCCCTCATACCTTGGACGATGTATACTTGTAGCATTGTATACGAGTACGGGTACTGCATCTGTTTCTCCAGCCTCGCTTAGATATCTCTCTAAAGATCTCTAATTCTCACAACCACATATTCCCCAATAATCGTTTACCATGTCTCTACTTGTACAGCTCCTCCATCACCCTTCACCTCACCAAGTCACTCTACATATCTCCATTCAGCCATCTCTTTTTCTCACAGAAATAATTGCTCTAAGAGTATCAATTGACAGGATTTCCTACACCCAGTTCCAATACAAGCATTACTCACATCCGTATATACAGTCCTGCGGCCCTCCCCACATATCTATCATAAATACCATTACCTATTTTTACTTCTGCCAGAGCATGAACGTCATCAAACAGACTGTAGGATATGTCAAGCCTGTTACTGTATTGATAACCGTTAATACACTGCAAAGTGTTCCTTTCTGTAGACGAGTTTGTAGTCGAGATCCTTAAGTGGTTCAGTGGACAGTGTATTTGAGACTGTGCGCATTGAAGACACCAAAGACTTCTCAAAAACTCGTCTTCGACTCGTTTCTGAGTAGTCTTTTTATTCTCCCTGAATGAAAGCCAACAAACCCGTAATTCCCAACAATCCATACTTAAAGTACTGGTTCTCTGCCAACAGAATAGTAATGTATCCTACCAACGGCAGGTATCCCTTGACAACTCCAACCACCTCCTTTTCTCGATCAAGGTACTGGTTTCGGCCGCCGTAGAAAGACACATCATCCACAGCGTTGTTATCGCCCTTAGTAAGCAACAACTGCTTGTTATCGGAAGCATGGGATCTCAACACTCGATGAACAATCGGAGTAGTTCGTCCCTCAATATTGTAAACCACCACTTCTCCCACATCCACGTGTTTCTGACGGTTCCATAGCAACAGCACGTCTCCTCGTTGGTAAGCAGGCTCCATAGAACCAGACAGTACCACCACCAAGGGAGACTCACTGTTGGCGACAATAGAAAGGCCCTTGTAGAACATGTACGACGAGGTGAAGATGGCTGCAAAGCCCAGCAGCTGCACCAGCGTCTGCCGAATCGATTGAGCTCCAAAGTTGACCATGTTAGACGAACAGATGTAGTGTGGAGGTGTGCTTGTAGATCGTGACGTGACGTGTTCTGGTAAAGGTGCATAAAGTTGTCGTAGGGTTAGGGTAGGGGGAGGTGACGAAATGTATGGAAAGTGGAGGAGGGGGGATATAGGCGGGGAAAGAGCTCTGAGCTGGTCATTGAGGTGTAAGAAGTTATATTCCACTTTTAAATTGAAAATTGAGGCAGTATTTCACGTACTGAATGGAGGTACTTGGACAGTCCTATAGTTGGGCTTTACTTGGGACTTACTTAGACTGGGAGTATGAAGATATAGAGAAGTCACCTATCTTGTCTTTTAGATGTCCAAATGAGATGAAAAGTAGATATAAATATTCCTGGGGTCTCTACTAGTCGTCTGGTCAAACTCTCCTGTCTTTAAATTCAGTATTGACCCCGATTGACTAGTCCTATATGCTCCCTTGACAGCTCTATCTTGTCTTCCATCTTCCATGCATGAGGAGTGTAAGGAGTGAGATAAGCAGACCCTACCTTCACCCTCATACACTATGAAGTTACTGGTACGGTACGAGTGCTGGTACCATGGTAGAAGTAAGGTAGCTGCTCATGTTGAGCTTCAAAGAACGGAATACTGTACACCCTCAAACACTCCAAATCACACTCCAATTCCTTCTAATCAGCCACAATTGATTATATAAGCAGAATACGACCTCAAGGATGCAATTCAAACCCTTCTTAGAAGCTCAAGAGCTCATAGAATGACTGTTGGATGTGGACATTTTCTCGTTTGGATGTGACTACCGGTACTGTACGTTTTGAGTGTGTTTTCAAATGTGTGCTCTTCCATAAGACATCTATACAGAGAACAAGTCAATAATATGTGAAGAAAGTGGATATTCAAGGGTAGACATTCAAGTTTAGACGTTCTTATATCTCCTCATAAACAGCCAGTAATAGAAATGTTCATATTGTCTCTCATTCTAACATCAGAAGATGTCTTTCATCTCATCCATATTCTTCCTCTAGTCGTTCTCATTACTGCTCTACACTGTCCACCTCTCCACTCCCAGATCAGTGGCGATTAGACTTCCTTGGTGTGCATTTGGTCATGGGGATGGAATGTGGCGTGTGAGATGGAAAGACGTGGTTTTTTGACAGTAGACGGATACCACCGTTATTAGTTTGTAATCAAATTTTCATCCATCTACCTCTTCAACTGCGGATTTTATAGTCCCTCTCGTAATCTCACCCACATCTTCCACACCACTCCAAACTCTATTGTTTACGATACACTTGTATCACTGCACTGTTTCCGCTTGACAACATATCATCGTTGCCACTACACTCATCCAATGCTCTCTGTCAACGTCAAGCACGCGGGCAAAAAATACGAGGTCGAGGTCGACCCCGAATCGACCGGCGAGGTGTTCAAGAACCAGCTCTTTTCGCTGACTGGCGTGCCTCCAGAGCGTCAAAAGATTCTGGTCAAGGGAGGCCAGCTCAAAGATGACACGTTGATGAACAGCGTGGGGCTCAAAGAGGGCCAGACTCTGATGCTACTGGGCTCGGCTGCAGCTCTACCAAAGGCGCCCGAAAAACAGGCTGTTTTTCTCGAAGATATGACCGATGCTCAAAAGGCAGAGACCCTCCAGACTCCTCCTGGTCTGGTCAATTTGGGTAACACGTGCTACCTCAATTCATCGCTTCAGGCCATGCGGACCATCCCCGAATTGCAGGAGAGCTTGAAGACCAGTGGAGCAGCTCCTGGAACCCTCACCAACGGACTCAACCATCTGTACACCCAGATGAGCAAGACCACGCAGCCCTTCCAGCCCTATGCGTTTGTGATCCAGCTGCGAGAACACTTTCCGCAGTTTGCAGAACAGACCCAGGGCATGTACAAGCAGCAGGACGCCGAGGAGGCGTGGTCGTCCATCTTCTCGGTGCTGGCTCGTGACCTCAAGGACGATCACGTGGCCAAGTACCTGGGAGGCCGGTACGAAACCAAACTGGTGTGTGACGAGGCTCCCGAACGACCCCCGGTGGTTGGTACCGAGGACTTTTCCAAGCTGCATTGCCACATTTCCATCTCCACAAACTACCTGGTTGATGGTCTTCAGGCTGGTCTGACCGAGACCCTGGAGAAGAACGACGACGAATTGGGCCGAAATGCGTCCTTCACCAAGACGCGGCGAATCACGCGATTGCCCAAGTACCTCACTGTGCAGTACGTGCGGTTCTTCTGGCGTCGAGATACCCAGAAAAAGTCAAAGATTCTGCGAAAGGTCATCTTTCCCATCAATGAGCTCGATGTCACTCCTCTCTGTTCCGACGAGCTCAAGCAGAAGCTCATTCCTGTTCGAGACCGAGTCCGAGAAATCGGCAAGGAAAAGGAAGACGCCAGACGAGCAGCCAAGCGAGCCAAGGTCAATGAAGAAGCCGGAGCCACCGGAGAAGTGCCTGCCGACGAAATCAAGGCCAAGGAGAAGGAGTACGCCGAGGAGATTGAGCAGCTCACTGACGCCGATCTCAAGAGCGACACTGGAGCCAACACCTCCGGTCTGTACAACCTGCAGGCCATTGTGACCCATCAGGGAGCTTCTGCCGACTCTGGCCACTACCAGGCCTTTGTTCGAAACGAAAAGGAGCCCGGCAAGTGGTGGAAGTTCAACGACGACAAGGTGTCCGAGGTGGACGAGGCCAAGATTGAGTCGCTGGCCGGCGGAGGAGAGAGCGACAGTGCGCTGATTCTGCTCTACAAGAGCTTTGAGTAGGGGTAATGGTGCATTCAGAAATGGTGCATTCAGGTCTATTGAGTAAAGATGCATTAGGTATCGGGCGGATCTGCGGTTGTCCCCTTGCATCAGCATCAGATCCGCAGCTGTCCTCGACTCTCTCCCTCGAGAAATAGAAGTACATAGTACAAGGAAATGGACTAGATGGGAGTAGGGAGTAGGAAGTAAGAATCAGGTATAGTAGGAAGTGGGAGGTGTTGTAAGAGGAAAGGAGAAGGAGGTGTATCGTAGTTGTGGGCCATAAGAAGATTACATGTGTTTCATTCTGGAAGATACTTGATGGATACAACTTGTATTCGATGCTGTACCTGGTGTTGTATAAGCTCACCAATACAAGCAGATACCTACCATGAGTTCTACGAGCCATACACGATAAAGTGAGATGTAACAAATCTGGAGACTTCAGCACCTGTAAGATATTGTGAAGCAGCGTTTAGTGATCATTTTGGTATATGTCACGAGATTGTAGGACCTCTGTAGCTCATAGTAGAGACACTCAACATAACTTCAACTCATTTAGGTCTTACGCTATCTAAGCAGTCATCTTAGCATCCACTTTAATACGCCCAATTGTTGTCAGAAACGAATGGGAGGTGGTTCGTTATAATCCCAAGACTTTCCTCTACACAATGGTGTTACTTATTTGTCTCTGGGACGTAAATTGAGGGACCCAGTTTGGTATATAATCGTGATACCTTCATGAGTGTCTCCAAGTTGTAGAACCTGTTGCATCCTCAGTAAGATCTTATGGTACCGGCACCGTACTGTCAGCATTGCTCACCATTTACATGTCTCATTTCCTACAGCTAATGCGCTGATCTCCAACTTATCTATCACTATATGCTAGGAAGACTGGCCTTTACGACAAAGTCCCCCTCTCCGTGCCCTCTAATTAGGCCAAAGTTCGCAGCTTGGCCTTGAACTGCTCCACCTCCTCGTAGCAGTCCAGAGGCCGGCCCTTGTTGTCCTGCAGACACTTGACCAGAGTCTCTCGCACAGAGTCGGTCTCCTTGTCGAGCTCGGTGACGTATGTGCTGGTCTCAAACTTGTTCTTGAGCGCCTCAAACTTGGCGGCGAGGTCGGCGGAAGACACGGAGTCGGTCTCGGCAACCTCGTTCTTCTCGGCCTGCTCCAGGTTCTTCTTGGCAAGAGCAAGAGCCTCCTGGGCCTGGTACTGCACCTTGGCCAGCTCCTCAGACACCTTTTGCTGCACGAGCTGTCCGGCAGACTGCGATCGTGTGTAGTCGGACTGGGTTAGTGGGATTCCATGAGTAGTGAAGACCTACTGTCTATGATAAAATTGGACATGATAAGATGTGTGAAAAGGGCGATATGACAGACACGATGAAAGGTGATATGGAAGACCAATGATTACTCAACATGGTCACACGATATATGCATGAAATGCAGCGTCAATTGAAGAGATAACAATTGCATCATCATTTTTTCGAGCGTTCAAGGCTTGAATGAAGAGCCATAGTTTTAATTGGAGGTATCATAATGACGATATTAAGGTGGTAATAAGTGGGCTCCAAAGTGGTATAATATGGTTAGATGAAAGGAGAAGGGGAGTGGTATATCGATCAAATGAGATCGAAAGGAATGAGATAAAGACATTGAATCAAATGAATGGAAAAGGGTATCTCAAATAAATCACATTCAATTCATTGCCCAACCATCCCCAAACCCATTCAATTCCATGATACATAGAACATGTACCACACCCTCCTTCTCAAGACCACCTTATCTTCCCTGACACCAATCAACCATCTCTCCTCTCCCAACCACCTTAAACAATAACGTCCACCCCGTAAAACCTCAATTCCTCACCCCAACCACTGTAATGTTCATCTCACAATAATGTCTCATATCACCTGAATTCAAGTGCCGAGGTACCAATGAATAAAATCAAAGTACCGTCCCTCTCGACGCATTCAATCCATTCGTTTCAACACTTCAAAAACCGCTTCCTTTCTCCTCCCCCATCACACCTCCAAAGTCATGTTCACGTTCCCGTTCCCTCTTTCTCGATTACTCACCTCCAGACTGGACTCCAACGAATTAATCAACGACGAGGAAAACTCGACAGGAGTCTGTGGCACAAACACCCGCGACTTGGGCTGTTCTTCTTTAGATCCTCCGGCACCCATGCTGTAATATTGTGTGTTCTTGCTGGAATGGAGACTGGTGGTGATGCAATGATTTCACCACCGCAACTGGTGCAGCCCTAACCCGGGCGCCATATTGGGACTTCTCGAAGGTAAGTTGCTAGCCAATGACAGACACCCAGCCGCCTCGACGCAACCCTAACCCTGCTGGGACTTTATGACCGTTTTGACCTTACCCAGAATACCTCTCACACGCACATCTCAACCTTAAGACCGTGTTGTTTTGGCTACTGCAAAACACCACATAACATCACCACTTCTACATACACAACTCGACTTGCTATGTTTCCCAAAACCCCCGTGGCTGCTGCGTCGCGTAAACAGGCGTCGTTTCGCGACGAGAACGCGCTTCTACCGGGAAAATCCGCTCTCGACAATGGAAATGCGGCCAAACAACCGCTAAAAAACAAACAGTTTGTGACCCCAACACAGCAACAAGCAACGCGACGAGTGCCTCTAGGAGGAAAGGATGTTAATAAGCACAATTCAGGCCGGCAGATGAGTCAGCAGGGTCAACAGCAGCAACACAATTCAGGAAATCAACTGACTAATCACCCACAACATGGACATCTTAAGGCTCCTCATTCTACAGGAAGATCTAGTATGAGAGCCAGTGCTCGAAAGAGATTGCAGGTACGCAACGATAATGCTGCTCCTATGGCTGAAACTAAACATGTTGGTTTGCCTCAGCATTTATGGGCAACTACGGAGATTGAATTCATGCCTCCAAAGGAAGAACCTGCCCAGGATGTTTATGAGGAATGGACTTTGGACGATGATATTCTGGGCGACACAGACGTGATGGCTCCTGTGCAGGGCAAGAGAAACTCGCTGGATTTGGACTGGGATGAGTTGGATAATCTGCTGCCTGAAAGCCCCCAGACTCCCAAGAGAGGAGCCACCAGTACTCCAAAGAGAGGTTTCACAGGACAGTCTCGTGCCCCAGTGAATCAGCCGTTCAGAACTAAGCCTAGGGAACAGACTTCCAGTGCGTTTTCTTCTTCCTCTTCTTCTTCTTCAGCGACTGGACTACCTGTTAAGAGCAAACCTATTGCTAAACCCTTTTCACGACGTCCTGCTCGAGCTATTGTTCCTTCTGCGCAGCTGAAAAACAAAGAAAACACTGTGAAACCTCCTCCCGCGTCTGTTACTCCCGCCAGATCTGCTACTCCGTCTAAAATCCCCGTCAAAAAGAATGCTACCACTCCTGGAAAGTCTGCAGTGACCCCAGTCCGAGGAACCAGCACTCCCGTACGAAGCCACAACTTTATGAACCCTACAAAGTCGGCTGAAGCGAAGATGAAAAGCAGAGCCGAAATTCCTAGCATGAACGTCAGCACGCCCAACAACAAGGCTTCCCCAAGAGCTAGAGGAGGACCGTCAAGAATGGGAGGATTGTCTAGAATGGCTTCTCGAGATACTCTTACCCCTTCTAGACTGGCTTCTTCAGCTGCTGACGATTCGGACAACAGACCTACTACTGCAGATTCCAACTGGAGTAATATCACGGATCCAATGGACCGGTTTTCGTTTGAGGAGGATTTCGATTATTTGGGAAATTAACCAGAGCGGAGCGAACCATGAGCAGAGCGATCCATGAGCGGAGCGATCCATGAGCGGAGCGATCCATGAGCGGAGCGATCCATGAGCAGAGCGATCCATGAGCGGAGCGATCCATGAGCGAAGCGAATGGTTGGAAGGAGGTTAACGGAAGGAGATAACTGAGTCATCTTCTAGAGGGATATGAAGTAGGTCTCTCAAGAGTACCAACCTTCTACCGATGTCATGAAGAGCCAGAGAGCACTTAGAGTCTACAAGGTGCCTTACTACCAATCTCTGACAATCTCACAGGACGGTCCGACAGAGACAGGACCAGCCTTGAACTATTTATATGCTAAATGCTATATTGCTGAAATGAAAATGAATTAATGTGAATATAACGGGGTGTGGGTGGAGAAAGGGATTGAATAGGATGGTGCTCCAGAGGTGCCGAAGTGACAAGTAAGATGCTGCTAAGTTGCTAGCTGGTAAACACACGAAGTACTCAAGCCGATCCAGTGCATTCTTACAAGTGCAAATGTGTGTTACACATCTTGTCCCAAATTATTCGAATAGAGCTATGAGTATGGCAACAAGAACATAAGCTCGTACTGTGCCAAATATAACTGGTCCAAATGGAACAATCTCCTGTGGGTGATGTCTTGATACACCCATTCGTTGTAAACTGTTCATAAGTTCTTAGTCTGTCAAGTTGAATGTCTCCTATTATTAAAGAGGTGCCTGTATCTGCTTGATATGAATAGAATCAAGACATTTGAGAGTACAGGTAACAGTAAGATGAGTAAGTTATGGATGAGTTTTCCGCTGGTAAGTTGTCTGTTTGTAGGTACGAGTTGTCTGTTTGAGAGGTGCCCTTCTGTAGAGACCAGTCCATCTCGTAAAACGGTAGATAGGGCATGTACTTTTCATATGAATGGAATAGGATAGAGCCATTTGGAAGTGCTGGTTCTGAAAGAAGAATGTCATATGGATAAGCTGTCTATTGTAAGTTAACTGTCAGTATGTTGTCATTGAGGAGAGGATGTCTGATGGTGCCCCTTACTGAAGGTGGTGCTTTAATCTCCTTGAAATGAGAGTACATACCCATAGACCGATTTGAGAGCATGAGGAGAAAAATACGGAAAAGTGTGTGGTAAGTCTTCAAATCTAAAGTCCGTCAGTTGCCTGTTGTATGTTGACTATTGTAAAGGCAGTGAGAAGGTAACGCTGTAAGTACCAGGTACACTGTAGACCAAGTCTCCGTTTCAGTAACAAATTTTGAATGTCCTTGTAAGCTCTAATCACATTGATATCTTCTCTCCTCTTTCTTCAGTACTGTCCACAAGTTCTCTATTCGTCAGCCGTCCATTCTTCCTTGCCAGTTGGTATAATATTTACTAAATCAAATGCTCTACTCGAGCTATATACATGTTGCTCTTGCAACTTTTGAGATTAGGCCGTATGAGGGCTCTGGAGAGTGTAGGTGTGAGTGTAGGTGGATATGTTCTTCGTCTGCCTTTGGTAGGATGTTCCTTGGAGCCATGTGACCGTTTTCTCACGTGACATTGCCCCTCGTCTTCTCTTACTGCGTCTGACAATCAGGAACTCCGGGCATGGTATTCTCCTCCTCTTCCTGCTTATACTGGGGCAGTTCTCTGACCTGTTTGAAGGAGACATCATCGACAATCTGTCTAGGGTCCTTTTGTTCCTTTTCCGGCTCGCCTGGGAAAATATCCAGCACTTTTCTGAGCTCCGTTCGTTCTCTGGTCCATCCTGAGTCTGGAAAGATAATGTTCATTTTGACATAGAGACTGCCAATCTTTCCACTCTTACTAGGCATACCTTCATTATCCACCTTGAGAATATCGCCTGGTTTGATCACGTTACCCGGTGGAGAAGTGATTCTGAGTCCTCTTCCGTCCAACTGAGTGAACATGATCTTTGAGAATCCACTGAGAGCTTCTCCTAGTGAAATAGAAGCCTCAGCATGTAGATCCTGGCCTTCTCGAGTATAGACAGTATGCTTCTCCTGTTTAATATGAGCAATGATATCTCCCGGTTTCATTCCCGGAAGTTCATCGGTCTCTCCATATTGAAACAATGTATCTCCATCCTTAGTACCTGGAGGCACGTAAAACTCGAGAATCTTGCTTTCTTCTTCGGTTCCACTTCCTCCACAAGGAACACACTTGTCGCTCTTTCTATACGTCTTTCCGGTCGTTTTGCAGGTATCACATTCGGTCCACGACTGGGTAGCGTATCCTCTTCCGACTCGTTGGATCTTCTTGACGTATCCTTCTCCAGAACACACTCCACAGGCTCTTGCCTTGGCTCCCTTTCTAGCTCCTACTCCTGAACAGACAGAACAAAGCACTTTCCGTGAAGACCCCATTTTGAGAATCTTGCCCTTGTAGAGCTCTTCCAAAGTGAGCGAAAAGTCGACATGCAAATCGTCAGTCTTTTTAGCACGCATGGGTTTGGCAGCATTAGGACGAGGATCATTGTCCATATTGTTGAAGAAAGAAGCAAAGTCCTGAGGATCAAACTCATGGTACCCTCCTCCTCCGCCTCCGTACATGTTGCTGGCGTATGGGTTTTCCTGCTCATAGTCATAGGCAGCCCGTTTATCGTCGTCAATCAAAATTTCGTAGGCTTCAGAGTATGCCTTGAACTTGATCTCGGCCTGGCCTCTTTCCTCTTCAGCCACCTTATCTGGATGAGATTCCAGGGCGAGTTTTCGATACACCTTTTTGATCTCTGCCGAAGAGGCGTCCTTGGAAAGCCCCAGCCGAACATAGAGGTTTTCGCTCGTGTAGTTGACCATGGTGAAGGGTATGGAAGATGAGACTGTACGAGTATCGACAAAGTTAGGAGGTGTAGATATAGGGGGCGAAGTTTATTTTTGGCGGGAAATATCGGTAGTGAGGTTGCCACCAGAGCAATGGAGATGGTGGCAAAACGTGGGTTATAGCTGGTAATATAATATTCACAGAGATATAGCAGGTCTGGTATTTTTTATCACCTTTGAAAAAATTCCAAAATCTTCCAACCGTAACTTAAAAGAGGAGGGAGGTAAGGGAGTTGATTACTGATGTGGTTAGGGGAGATATACACCTATAAATCTGTCTGTTTGGCTGCTTCAAAGTGTTAGACCGTTTCTCCTTTTTAAAATTTCTTTTTGGGGCATTTCTCCACATGTTCAAACGACCGTCTCCTCCTGGTGGCAATGTACTTACACCCTCCACTAACTCCAACTAAGTCCAACTACGCGACCAGGGTTAGGAGAAGAGGAATATATTGACACAATCTGTGGACCAAAATTGGCGGGGAAAAGACCTAAAACACCAGTTAGCGGTTCTCCATCAATCAGGCCAAAAATCAGCTCTCTCGTCTACACAATATTTCGAAATAATGAGGGTTCCATTTTCACTTTGACGCTACCCTTCCCTCTCATTAAGTTCCACCATGCATCTGCCCGCATAAGACTCCATGCAAACGTCTCCATTATTCGTTCTCGACTGGCAACTTGAGAATTTGACGAATTGGCGGATCGAATCACGTGACCAACTAAACCACTCGTTGCTTCCCTACAGCTCCATCTTCCACCTGGCTCCCCTAACCCTGGATCTTCGTTTCATCTCCCTTTCACCTCTTTCCTCTTCCTAGCTTCCTATGTTGACATTCATGGAACACATTTTGTTTTCGTTCTACGACGCTTCGGGGTGGCATCGCGACAATCTGTATGCGCTGTTAACCCACTCGTCGCAAAATCTCATTGATTTTCGCGTTCCTCAAGGAGTAGCCATGAACGTGAGTGCTCTCAGTACTCCTACTTCTGCTTCATCTTATACTCTCACGAATCTGGGTCATATTCAGGGTTCTGTGGCTTACCTATCCACATCTTTATCCCTACCACAACCCCATTCAGGTACTATGGATCTTCATACAATTGTACCTGGATACCATAAGTTAGATCCCATCAATTCTCAAGATAGAATCTACGATACGATATGGCAAGGTGGAAAGGCTAGTCATAGACAAGATTCTTTGTTGTTTGGACGTCTGGAACTACCTACAAACACTTTGGAAGCCATGTACGTCCGACGGTTCAATCCTACCACTCAATTGCTGGTGACATGTGTTTCAGGCACTCATCTGAAATCAGGAGGTGCTTTGACTTTGTATTGGCAGAAAGATTGTCGTCAGTACGCTCATGAGTTGCTATACTCGACTAATGAAGCGTTATTAGGTGCTAGAGGTCTCTACAACTTTGGAGTGGACTTATCAAAGCCTCATACTGCCTCTAGATTGAGTGTAGGAGGAGAGTTCTACTATGGAGTATTGAACAAGTCTCCTGGAATGAGTACTGCTTTGAGATACGTGACTCAATCAGCATACACGGGATCTCCTTTGACTATGACTCTCACCTGTAATCCTATCATGGGAGAGTTCAGTTCCACTTATTCTCTAAGAACAGGCCCCTCAAGCTCCTTCTCAACAAAGTACGACTTTAACATGTACTCGTACCTGTCCAACTTGAGTATGGGAGCTGAGGTGTGGAAATCCAAGGACTCAGTGTTCAAATTCAGCTCGAGTTTACAGGATAAAACTGCTCGAGTTCTTTGGGGAGGACGATACAAGGATATACTGGTTAATACTGGTGTGGCCTTTGGGTACGGAGGAAGAGTTCCAGACGTGACTTCAATCGGTGTTGAACTGCAGTATGCTTGTTAGGCGGAAGATGGCAAGGCAAGAAAGAGTAGGTACTACTCTGTTGACTGATATTGATGATACTACATGGGGGTACCTCTTCAGTCATTACAGCACTGAAAACTCCACTAAGAGACAAGACTTTTACTGAAAGACTAGATGTCTTTCCCTTGTCTCTGTGTATGCGCTAATCCGTATACTCACTGGCTGGAACCTTTTCCTCCTGCTTACAAGCCTCTAAGTCAGTGGACATAGATCATAGACTAATGTACTATATTTATACAAGAAAGAGGTGGGGTTAGGGCTGTTGTTTGAATAACAAATGTGGAATCTTCAGACCATTTTGTCTGCATGAAAAACATCCGTTATTCGCTGTCCTCAAATGCTACCTAAATTTCTCGATGAACAGTAACTGAACAAGTTGGTGAATAATGAAGGCGTCTGGGATTTGGTTGGGGTGCTTATCTGACTGTATGGAGTCATTCTGTCTTTTCAAGATCACATTATCTTGAAATGTCATCATATGGATAGGTGTGGAACTAACACCTGCGATACTCTCAGTAGTAAGTATTACTGGAAGAGAACTTGGTGTTACATGAAGTGATAAAGAAGGGGTGGTGTGTTTCGAGTGATTAAGGTGCACGTCAAGTGGTGGTTTGTTTCTTTGTTCTTTTCGCCACCTTCTGATGGAGTTTAATGGCACTCCTCTACTTGTAGTGTTAAGGGAGGACTCAGAGGAGACGGACTAGCTTAGTCATTACGTGAGGTGTTCGTTTGAGAATTGGCTGGTATTTTAAAATGAGCACTCTACATCTATCTGTCGAGTCAAAATCTGGATATTGCAACTTCTTGTCGTTTTTACTGAGTCCTTGTAGTGTACCGGTACAAGTAAGAATCTGAAGAAGGCTTATTTCGGGATAAAAGAGATATGTGAGAGTAAGAGCAGTTAATATAGAGTATATTTGATGTATTGAAGTCGTTTCAGAACTACTTTCCTCTCTTATGTTGTCTTTTGATGGAGTAGTAGACACTCCTCTACTCTGAGAGAAGGACTCAACAAGAGTATCATAAGATGGTAAATAATAGAGATGCACGTCTGAAAATCATATAGGATACTAATTCGGCCTTGTAGAACCGTATGGTGCTCTTGAATCGATAATTCTGAAACTCTTGCCTTCAAAATGTTGACATAAGGGCGGGTTATGATTCTCTCCATGAGGTGCACTACACCCAGGTACTTCAAGAGATAGAATACCTGCTACCCTGGTCAGTTCAGTTTCAGCTTCTATTTCAAAAGAAAAGGTATTTGATCATTTAAAACCACATGTTGACCTCATTGGGTGTTTGAAGGAGACGTAGGCCATGATTTAATGGTGAGAAAAGGGAACCCACGTAAAATGGTCAATATTGAAGCAAATGAGATAGGGACTTCAACAAGCGACTCTCTAGATCAATAAAAGTTGAATGGTGACATTATTGTTTCTCCAGTATTAGGAATTGGTGTCTGAGAGTAGTAATTTTGGTATCTACACCTCCCTTTTTAGTCCAAGTATATGTCAAGTAAATCACTCACCATTTACACATAAAACGATGTCACTTTTTTCATCAAAATCCCCCAATTAATTAACGTGCTCAACACCCTGAACATACTCTTTTCACCCTTTACTTACACCCCTGTACCTCTTCTGAAACATGATCTTCATCCTTCAAAAGCATATCTCCGATATCTCCGAAAGGTAAGTATAACAGTAGACAACGTAGGGAGATAAAAACGATAGAACAATTTGAAGAAGTACATGTACTCATTGATACTCCAGTACTCAAGAACCTCTTCACAACGGCACCACCACTCCTTATCTTAGTAATCAAAAACTTTAAACCCCCTTATGATGCAGTGGCTGATAACATCTCCATTACAGGACAGTACGCGACATGTACCATCTGGCGAAGAGCGTGTATCAGCAGCTGACGCGCAAGGAGGGTGAGCAGAGGGGAGGGGTCACGTGACACAAAAAACACATTTACTAACTCAGAATACTCCGTTCTCATTTTGGGTCTTGACAATGCAGGTAAAACTGTGAGTATGAAAAGAGAGATAACAACTTGGTCAAAGGTCATATTACTAACGCAGACGTTTGTTGAACGGCTGAAAAGCGAGTTTGGAGGCAAAGCGCTGCCTGCTGAACGAATCAACCCCACTATTGGCCAGAATGTCGGTCATGTGGTGGTAGATGGAATGCATCTCAAGTTATGGGATGTAGGAGGACAAGAGAATCTACGAACACTATGGAACGCTTACTACGCTGAGTGTCATGCCATTGTGTTTGTGGTTGATTCGACGGACCGAGAACGACTTGAAGAGTGCAAAAATACTCTCAAGGAAGTTGTTGTTAACGAGGCTACTGAGGGTATTCCTTTACTCATGTTAGCCAACAAACAGGATTGTGAAGATTCCATGGATGTGGTTGATATCATTGAAATCTTCAACAAGATTGCCGAGCACGTGAGTGCACGTGACTCAAGAGTACTTCCCATCAGTGCCAAAGAAGGAACCGGTGTAGGAGATGCTGGAAGATGGTTGGCTGTTAGATTGGGAAGAGTTCCTGTCTAATCTTGAGGAAAGTGGAAGGGGCTTGTTCCAGCCGTTTTGGCCTCTTTGATTGGGTGGCACGTCTTCTGCTGGACTATTTCCTACTCTGCCATCTTGAAGTACTTCCAAAATTGGTCTAGGTCGACTTTCTAGCCTTCTAGGTGCTATGGTTGGAATGCAGCACCTTTCTTTGCTCAGAGAGGTGTTCTGAATGACTACTTTTGCTGTGGAACGTCTTAGAGGAGTCTTCAGCATATGGCAGAGTTGGTGGGGCCGTATAAATGCTTGGGGTGATAAAAGTAATGATTTTGAATGAATAATGATTGTGTGAAAGCTGTACTGAATACCTTGGTTACTACTTATCTCTTGAATGTAGAGTATTGAAAGTACAAGTTCTGCTAATGTACTATATGAGAAGATCTTTCGAGACTCGGGAGACTAATTAGTTAAGACGAAGGGGTGAGTAGAAAAAATCCAACTTTCAGGAAGCACTGGAGCATAGTTAAAGGCAGACACTTCAAGTTATATGGGTTGAGATACTGTAGCGTTCTTCTCTCATTGATAGCGTACATGGTCCAAGGAAAATGAGGTAGCTTGAGAAGCCATACTATAAGCCTAACGCACTCAATAATATCGAACCAGACTTTTAAACACTGTAAGGAATCTCTGAGAATCACCATAGAGCCAAGATGACATCATTTTCTACTTGAACATTGATTCATTTGGACCCCACAATCTACTGAACTAGCACCAGTTGATTGTTCACGCAGGGGAGTAAAAACTGGCACTACTGTCAGGAGTACTTGATAAATCTTTGATCACAAGCCGTCTTAATCAGATAGCCTGCTATTTCTTCGTCTTTTCCTGTTTTCATTCAACTTCTGAGTCCTGGGATTATAGGCTCCATTTGGTGGACATCATTACCTGAGTATGTTGACATCCCAGTAGCATATGGAACTTATCAGCACTCTATTTGACCCTATTCCCATTTATCACTACCATCTAATAGTGTTATTCTACATTCATTAAGTACATTATTGTCATTTGGAAATCTCTGAAAAAGGACATTTCTTAAAAGTAGTTTAAAAGGCTCAAAAAGGTCCCGGTATTCTCAGGGACTTCAATAGAGTGAATTATCAAGCTATAATTACCTACTGGCTTCTTTTTTACCTCTCTCAAAGCTCTTTCCACGATTTTTGGTGTTCTCATGCTGACCCGAAAAGTACACCTTGGTCAGAGAATCAAGTATTGTGGTCGATCAAAGGCTCTGCTGAACATGAAAGGCATTTCAACTTCTTCTGTAGAGCTACATTCATAGCCCTGACTATTTTTATTCCGTCTAAGTCCCCCATTACTTCTCTAATCCTCCAAAACTATTCTTACCCGATTCGTCTCGAAATTCTCGCGATTAAACTCGATGAAAAATTGTATCACAAGTCCCTGGGAGCTTCCAAAATTCATAGGGTTGTTAATTTGATCCAAATTCAATGCCCTGCAATGCTTACTGAAACAGCAACACTTCTGTATCGCCAGATAATTTCAAATTCTTTATCTTTCCGCATATATTGAACAGGGTCATTTTTCAGTAAAAAACCGGTTGTATAGTGTAGCGGTTATCACCTTGGATTCTGAAGACAGCTTCGATTTCCAGTAACCCCGGTTCGATTCCGGGTACGACCTTTCTTTTTTCAACACGAACATTTTTAACTGGTGTTTAGTGGGCTCCTTTTTAGTTCCCAAAAACGCTTCTTAAACTCCCAACCCTGAGTCTGAACATTAGCGTCAGAGAGTTAGATCTAAGACATATCTTCGACTAAAATACTAAATGAAGGAGATGTATACAATCTTCCTTTTCTTGTATAAGAACAAGTATTGAAGTACTTCAAACCAATCTACAACTACCTTTCTCATATCCTCCAAATGTATTTACCTATCACTGTTTATCAATGAACTGTTCGTGTCAAGCGTCTGACTCAGCATCTGCCTAAAAGTCTGTATAGAACGTCATGATCTTAAGTGATCTACCTGTACCAGCGTACTGCCACCTATCCAATGACTAATCAACGTCTTCCTTCCCCTTAGGATCTCTCTTTAAGAGCCTTCTTTGCACCCTCGACAATGGCGACATGTTCGACCTTGTGGACTCGGTCTTCGTACTCGTCCAGACTCTCTCCAGGCACCATATCCAGCTCCTTGACAATGAGAGGTTCTCCTTCGTCCACGGCAGCAATGACGTAATGGATCATGACTCCTCCCTTGGACACTTCTCCCTTTTGACCAGCTTCCCAGGCCCGTTCAATGGCTCTGATTCCAGCAAAGGCGCCAGGTAGAGCAGGATGCAGGTTGATGATTGACATTTTGGCCTTTTCGACGGGCTCCAAAAACTTGGGCGACAGAATCAGCATCCAGCCAGCACACACGACAAGAGCAGTGTCACTTTTGGACACAATGAAGTTGCCCAAATCGGAGTTGAACTTTTGTCGAGCAGCCAGACGTTCAGTCTTGGCGTCCTTGGGCAAATCTCCATAGTATGAAGCTAGAGAATGGACATGGGTCGGAATACCAGCCTTTTGAGCCCGTTCCAGTCCATAGGCTGTAGGAGAGGAAGAAATGACGAGCGAGATTCGAGGTCCGATTTCGGAGTCGTCAATGAGCGCCTGGAGATTGGTTCCCGAGCCGGAAATCAGCACAATGATATCTTTGGTCATGGTGGGTGTAAAAAGAGGTGTAGTTTTGGAGACGATATTTGAGACGATAATTTTGTCGAAATCAAGAATAGACTTGGGAGGATGCATATTGAGTTTGGCTGATAATGTAGGAGGGTAAATGGGGGAGTGTAGGCGAAGATTTGGGAGACAAAAAGCATTTGTTTTGTTGTAAATCGACTTTAAATGACGTTTTATCTCTGTTGGCAACTTTTCAGCTTGTTTGTAGCACTCTAATACCCTCAAATACTCACCTCTCTTCTCATGCACAAGTTACACGGGGTGCAGGATAGTGTAGATAAATGTAGAAGAATGGGTAGGCGGTTATTGGGTGATTTAGAGGAAGTAGAGAGTTGGAAGAAGTGGCAACTGAATTAAGTATGTTTATTTAAAAGCTTTATAGCGTTACTTTCCATTTTTCAGCTATATCAAGTCCCTTTTATGACTCCCCCATAACATGATTGGTTGATAGTGAGAAAGTTAGTTTGATATAGGGAAGTAGAGAAGAAGAGATATGGGGGAAATTTGTATGGTACGAAGAAAAACCAAGCATATAAGGCTATTATTTAGAAGCTGGGGATTCTTTTGAGACCTTTTTTAATCAAATCTAACTTTTATTCACCCACATATTATGATACCCCGGTTCATCTGGGGAAATGAATCAAAGAGAGAGATAATGAGGGGAAATCGTCTGCCGATATTGTCTCAAATTTGAGAATGTGATTGTGACCCGCGAATTATGAGATATCAATCATCTCTGGTCAAATCCATCACCAAATTGTCAAGTTATAATGTCCTCCTCTACGACCCGAGTAACTATATGCATGGTGGAAGAGTGCACGTATAGTGAGCAGAAATTTAGTGAGAGAGGTTCAAGAATTGGGAGTTGCAGAGCTGTGTTTTATCATGTTCAAGAAATGAAATGATATCGACAACTTTCACATTCAAACAGATGATCCTTTGATAATATCTGAGGTGCCTCCAGAATAAGAGCCTATAACAGCTCTTTATGAGTTATCAACAATAAATCAACTTTTTAATCACATTCATCATTCTTCATTCTTCCTCTTCAACCTCATCTAACCATAATCACTTCATCAAACAACACCACAGCATATTAGAGTCCACTCTATCTACCCTAATAATACTCCTATAACAAATCCAACTACACCATTCTCTTCCCCTAACTACACTGAACAATTCTACCGTTTTTATTTTCCCAATCCACCACCAATTTCTCTGATGTAACACCCCTCCTTTTTCTCGATGACTAATCAGCAGTACCCCAAAACCTAAAATCATACTCCACCGTACACTGTGAATTTTCGTTCTGGACTCACCACCACCCTGAAGATACACGTTAGCGGAGACAACCAACAGAGGAGGGAACAGCGGCCCGTCAACCCTTACCCTGCAGTCACGTGATTCAGAAAACCCCCCCACCTTTTACCCCATTGTTAACCCCCTCAAACACACCCTTCCATTCATCTCGCCATGGAAAGCAGCCCAGATTTCCTTCCAGAGTCCGATGGAGACACTGAAGTGGAACTGCTGCCGAATCTGAAGCTGGCTGGAGTCACAGAGCCCCGTCGCCGCGAAAAACCCGTGGTTAAACCGCCCAAAACCGTCGAAGCAGAGAACATACCCTTACCCCCTTCTCCTCCTCCGTTATCGTCTCCTTCTGAGATCTATTCGAATCTTTTGATATTGGAGGAGTCGCTGAGACAACAGTACTTGAATCAGCGTCAGTCTCAGCGCAAATACTCGACTTTTTACTTCATTTTGCTGGTTTTGACGGCGTATCTGGTCTACTCTCAGATCTACCCTTCCATCTACTCCTATGTCTTTTTTTTCCACAGATTTTGTCTCATTGCGGTTTTGTCGACTTTAGGACTCTTCCACTTGTCGGGAATGTACACCAAGAAGCTGGTTTATCCCCGAAAGTTCATTTACAACTCCAATAGAGGTCTCAGAGGCTTCAATGTCAAGTTGGTGAAAACAGGAGGATACTTTTCGTCAACAGTACACTTGGTTCTCAATACCAGAGTGTTTAGTACAGAAAACATTGAGCAGTGGGAGGAGTACAGGTTAGGGTACTTTGAAAGAGAAAGGAAGAAGAAGTTGAAGGAAAAGAAGGAGAAGAAAGAGAGGAGGAGGTAGCCGCTTGGCGGTTATGCGAAAATAGAATGGTGTTCGTTGGAGTCCTTCAAACACTCATTCTGGGACTTCTACCCTAAGAGTCTTCCTCCAAAACATCTCTAATGACTCTCACGAAAAGGAAGTATATTTATTAATGCATGTGGTGGATTATTACGTTGGAGGGGGTCTACAGATCAGTTTGATGTCTGTAGGGTGCTTTTTGTAGTGGAAAGGGCTGTTCCAAGAACTTCTCGTAGTGCACATATGCGTATGTGTGATTTGAACTAAGAGAACCATATTTGAAGAGAAATTAATGAGTGGGTATAATAATTGGAAGTTATGGGAAGATATTAGCAAACTTGTCTTCTCTTCTGGGGACTTTAATGGTGCTGTAATCGGACATTGCTCAGGTGGCTATAGCGATGTTAGATAGGACCCATCTAGATACCTTTCAAGAGATAGAAAGAAGAGACAAGTCGAATTTGTGACTTATATAGGCGTTATCTACTTCAGATAACTAGTTCCAGGTTCTATGTTCTCTTTATTGAGTGTATTGATGCATCTCAAGGATGTTCTATAGCTACTTGGGGTTACTATAAAGAGTACCAGTACCGGTACTCGTACTTGTACCATCTAAAACTATCTGATGTCAGCCAAGGAAAGATTGTACAGCCACACCTAAAGATTTCAACAGATTCACATAATCTTCAAACGCTCTGAAGTTCTTCTTATCATATATACTCCTCCTTGCCTACCCTCCATGTCTATAGTCATAACCTCTGGTTCTGATACCACCTCCAAACCCATCAGTCTGTCTTTACTACAGTCTTACAAAGTCTTGGAGATATAACTGTTTAATTTCACTTATTCATTACAAGAATAAGGGGGGATTGGCTAATACGAGTATTAAATAGATATACTTTTTTACTAGTTCTACACCATCAGCACTTGCTCAAGTATGATCACTACAGCCTATAGCTGAGTAAAATGACAGAAATTAGGGTCAATTATAACTACCAATACATACTGATACTTGCTTATGAACAAAAAAGAGAAAAGTGATGAGATAAAACATCTCAGGGACTTTTTTACGGTCACTACCTTGGTACAGTAGCAGATACTTAGGAACCTCTTATTGTCACTCTTTTATGTTATCGTAGCTTCATTCTCAGTATACTCCTCCATTGAATCACTCTGAAACAGCTAATTCTCATCTTATGGAGTTTTAGTAAGCGTTGAGCTGCTATTCCAGGCACTTAACACACTTATATGGACTCTGAAGCTCGTATTCAGTTCTAGAACGTCTCCATTATTGAGCTCTCAGAAGTACAGGTTATGGTCACCTTGGCTTCAAAAACCAGTATTAGTAGGGGACCAAGGACAGTAAAAAGTACTCAGAATGACTCTTTAGAGATCATTTATTCTCGTACAACTGCCCAATCACTCGAAAAATCTCTTTCAGGCCTCTTTGTCGTTTGTCGTTCTCCTTTCAACAAAGTCTAAGTAAATGACAGGGCAAGATAACACTGGAAGCATAGATATCTCGAGAATTTGTGAAAGCACCTGGTAAATTTTCTATACCATTCAAATTACACAAGTTTGGGCTCCATTTTGACAAATTTATCGATCTCCAACCATTCCTGGAACCCCTAAAATGAACCCCCAGCGGACTTTTTCCTTTAACCAAATGTCAAGTAATTAGCTTTGAGGTTGCAGGTGACAAGATGTGCCAACTCGATGTGCCAACTCGAAATATTGTGTGGCAAGTAGGGTGGATAAGACTATCATTTAAAAGAGAAAAAGCAGGGCTACATTTTGGTCCAGCTCTTGCTACTATATCTCATCGGGATCACTCAGTATAAGATACTTCGTAGTTGCAACGTATTGATATTCCTCAATGGACTTAATCACCTGAACTACACGTACAGTACCAGGTAGGTACTAAAAACCGCTCCAAACCATGCTTTCTAAAAACATCCAATATACACACCCCTTAACTGTATTATTTTTGTCACATTTCCCACTTTTCTTGTCAACATTCTAAGCTTCCTCCTCCCAACTACATCCTCACCAAAGTCCCAACTAACGATAAAGTGATAACAATACCACCCATATCACCCCCCCACAACTCCCCAATTATCCCTCTAATCTTCTCCAAACTTCTTTAATCACTTCTCCACACTTCCACCGTTCATTCCTCAAAATCTCAGCTCGATCCATCTACCCTAACCCTCTACAATCCCCTTCTCCCACCTCACCACCTACCCCCCCCCCTCCAATAAGCTCACCATACATGAACATCTCGAACACGTACCTTACCACCCTACCACCAACCACCATGGCATACCAGGCTACAAACGAACACGAGCTAATTGCTCTGGTGACACAAATCGACGAAGATCTGAGGTCACGTGACGCAGAGCTTGACTCCGCCACGCTCAACATTCGAAGACTTACCCGGCTTGACAATTTCAGAGCCAACCTGGCTACTTTGGAATCGTCTCAATTGGCGTTCAAATTGGGCGAAGCTGCACAGCTGGGGACGAGCATTAGTCAGCGTGTGAGGTCACGTGACGTTGAAAAGGACCGACTGCTTGAACATCATGTTCACGTGACTAAAACCCTCAAACTAAAACGAGATCTGGAAGCTATCCATAGAGCCATGGATCAGCGAAGTTGGGAGTCTGCTGCTGCTCTTGTCAACAGTTGTTTGACGGAAATCCCCAATGACGTCATTGAAGGAACATTATCTTCTGACAAGGTCCCCTCAGGAGAGCATCCTCAGCCTCCTCGACAACAATTGGATGAAATCTGTGAGAGCTTAGGTAAGCTGTTTCTTCGGGAGTTTGATAAAGCTATTCAGTCACGAGATGTTCATGAGCTTACTCGGTACTTTAAGCTCTTTCCCCTGGTTAATCGGACTGAACTGGGTCTTTCTACTTATGCTTCTTTTGTCTGTTCTATCATCACTGAAGAGTCTCGAAAGTTGCTTCAAGGAGCTCCAGCTACTCCTCCTACTGCCTTTTACGGACTTATCACGTCTAGATTGTTTGAAAATGTCGCCACTATTGTTGTTCAACATGGTAAAGTGGTAGATAGACATTATGGGCAAGGACATATGCTGTTAGTGATTCAAAACATTCAAAAAGAAGCCGATGTTCAGGCTGGAATCATTGTGGACACGTGGTTTGACGAGAGAAGAGTGGAAAAAATGGTCGAAATGGGCGATTACGAAGACCTCAAACATGTTTCTGATCTTTTAGCAGAATGTGGAATGATTCTCAACCGATGGGCTCTTTACAAAAAGTTTTTGGCTGGGTTCGAAGGAGGAGATAAAGTGACTGAAAAGAGTATGTTTCAGCAGAAGGTTGTGACTCGAGTTTTGCCTGTTTTTGCAGAACTAACAAGAGCCTTTTTCCAGGCTTCGATTCATAAAGCCGTGGAATTGGAGGTGGTCAATGAAGATACTCACGTGACTTCACTCGTGGAAGATACAATGTACATTCTCAAGACTGTTCTTGGACACATTGTGGGTACTGGAGTGGAAAGTCATGTTAGTAAACAGTTGACCATGTTGAGGAAGGTTCTGGATTCGGCTTACATTAACCATTTCCAGTCGAAAATCAGAGATTATGCCCCTAAACAGCTAGCTGGAGTAACTGCAGCTACTACACAGACTACATTATCTGGTCTTCCTCCCAGTGAAGAGAAACGGGTGAAGATGTTTTGTCTTTACATCAACAGTGGAGGTAGTAGTTGTGATTACGTGGGCAAGATTGTGGATCAGGTGAATCTGACGGTTTACCAGGACGAATCTCATGTTGAAAGTGCTCTTTCTTCGTTTTCGACAGGAGTTTCTGCTAAATTGGAAGATTTGGTGGCTCAATCTGTTCAACTACTTTACTCCAACATCTTTTCTCCTCATCTACGATCTCTAGTGACTGTATCTTTCAGAAACACAGTCTATCTAGCTTCTTCAGACGATTCTTCTTCTGCATGTGCTTACCTCTTCAACAATGGATGGACTAAACTACTTGCAGGATGGTCAGATGAACTGTCGTTTGGTTATGATCGTCTAGTCAGTCTGATGGTCACTAGTCTGGCTAAACTACTGGAAAAGAAAATCTGGGGACTTAATGTCAACGAAATGGGAGCTATTGCTCTAGACAGAGATATCAGCAAGATCATCAGTCACGTGACAAGCAACCGGTACAAGCTCCGAGACAAGTTTGTGCGTGTGGCTCAATTGGTTACCCTTGTTGGACTTGATGATGATGAAGAGGAGGAAGGTATTGATTGGGTTCTCACCGAAGCGGAACTCGAGAGAGGACGAAGGGTGAGAGTTGAGAGGAGGGAGTAGGCGGAACATAACATTCTGACGGCTCATGTAGATAGTAATACAACTAACGATATGTGGTGGGAGGTGGTGGCAGCTACAACTCTTATAAGACAAAGGAGTATCAAAGAATCTGTTGAGTTGTCTAGTTTTCAAGGTCAACATTTGCACAAGTTACGGGCTCACAAGGAACTTATACCTTACTGACCGGAACACGACTTACAGTACCGGTACACCCCGAATCCCGATTATCTCAAAACAATCTGTGACAAAGGCAGCTGGATTTTGGCCTAGTTGATAGATCACAGCAACCAGGTTCCAATCAGCATTTCTCTGCAGATATCCTTCTACAGTCAGCTCTTGAGTGTACTCCTGTTCACCATTACAGTAGGTACCGTACTTTATAAAAGAGCCCTCCTTGATGTAAGTACCGGAACGTATAGGTTACACTCTACGGTACAATTGTATTGTACTCTTACAATGTGAAGTTATCAATTGAAGGTATAAGAAACAGAAAACAACAGTATATACGATACATAGTGTATACTGTGTTGCACAGCTCATGGGAAAATGGTAGTGCCGGTAGTACTGAATGGTGGATATGAATATCAGATGGTTCAATTCAACTTTCATCTTTACCTTACGACTTCTCTTGACGTATAAAAATAAGATGTCATCAAGACTCTGCTGGAATCATTTGTAGCCAAGCCTCCAACACTTCCGCTTCTGGTGAAGTGAGTCTCGATGGACCTCAGAAGACAGCTCAGAACACCAGAAAAAAAGCAGCGCAATTGCACATAGAGTGTAGTGAGCTCAATTGAGTGGAATCATCTTATCCCGTTTTCCTCCAAAGTATGCCCTTGTCTACTCTTCACTCCATCGACGTAACGTAGCGTCAACTAACCCCAAGTATAACCCAAGGACCAACAACGACAACACCCCGACCTAGCACGACCAATACACCCTCAATCAAGCTACAAAATACCTCATTCAAACCCCCACTTTCAGCTCTTCAATTCCGTACCACTCTCACTTCTCTGACGTATCTGCAATCCTCAATTAGCACCCCCAGCAGACTTTTCACCCAACTAAAGAAGGACCACATCCCAGAGTTCATTGAGAAACGTAATAACACCGCTGGAGCAAATCAAACAGTTCAATTGACATAAGAAAGGATTTCTAGATCCTCCCAAGTCATTTTTACCCCTTGATTACCTCTCCTTCATCCACTTTGTCTGTTCTTCCGCTCTTGGAATGTTACATGCACCTTAAGCTGTATCTAGGAAGTATCTAAAAAACTTCAGTCTAAATTATAACCAAATCTACGAGTAACCTGATCTACAAGAATACCATCTCTACAACAGCTCTACAACAGCTCTAGTCGCTACTCTCCTGGGCAAAATCAATAAATACATTATGCGCTATTCACTTCATGGAATACGGTGCGCTTTTGTGACACTATAATAGTAAGTAGTCTCTGTCTCGGATCAACAAACAACTTAGTTGTTCTCGGGTCGCAGCTTTCGGACCTCCTTTCCGACTCGCCAGATCTCAAGATCTCGAATGTCCTGGAGCTCGGCCTCAAACTTGGCTCGGTAGTCCTTCTGGGAGTTGAACTCGAGAGATCGCTGGGTCTCGGAACCATCCTCGACTCGGTCGTAGAGCTCGTTGAAAACGGGCTTGAGGGCGTCCTTGAACTTGGGAGACCAGTCAAGAGCTCCTCGTCGGGCAGTGGTGGAGCAGGCATCGTACATGTAGTCCATTCCGTACTTTCCAATCAGAGGGTAGAGAGACTGGGTGGCCTCCTCAACGGTCTCGTTGAAGGCCTCGGAGGGAGAGTGGCCTCGCTCTCGCAGAACCTCGTACTGGGCAAGGAACATTCCGTGGATACCGCCCATAAGACAGCCTCGCTCTCCGTAGAGATCGGATCGGACCTCCTTCTCAAAGGTGGTCTGGTAGACGTAGCCGGAGCCGACAGCAATGGCCAGAGCAACGGCCTTCTCGTCGGCCTTGCCGGTGACATCGTTCCACACGGCGTAAGAGGAGTTGATACCTCGGCCCTCCTTGAAGAGAGATCGGACGGTTCGGCCGGATCCCTTGGGGGCAACAAGGATGACGTCAACGTCGGCGGGGGTCTCGACCTTGGTCAGATCCTTGAAGACGGGAGAGAAACCGTGGGAGAAGTAGAGAGTCTTGCCCTTGGTGATGAGAGGCTTGATCTGGGGCCAGGTCTCGGACTGGGCGGCGTCAGACAGCAGGTTCATGATGATGGTTCCCTTGTTGATGGCCTCGTTGACATCAAAGAGGTTCTTGCCGGGGACCCAGCCGTCCTCCTGGGCAGCCTTCCAGGAAGCACCATCCTTTCGGACACCGATGATGACGTTAAGACCGTTGTCTCGCATGTTGAGACCCTGGCCGTAACCCTGAGAACCGTAGCCAATCAGAGCAATGGTGTCGTTCTTGAAGTAGTCGAGCAGCTTCTCCTGGGGCCAGTCGGCTCGCTCGTGGACAATCTCGTCCTCCTGACCGTTGAAAGAAATGGTCTTGATGGTTCGAGCAACGGCGGGGGCAGACAGCTTGAAGGCGGGTCGGGTAGCGGCCATGGACAGGTGTCGGGTGGCAGACAGAGCGGCGACTCGGGCAACGGCGGCTCGAGAGGCCTGTCGAGAGGCGGTGGAGAAAAGTCGGGCAGACATTGTGTGGTTGTGTGGTTGTGATGGAGAGAGTCTTTCGGGGGGGATCTAAGGTGGTTATATAGACCTCGTTGGGCTGGCTCTAAGGTTACAGTGCACCTTTGACATTGGGAGAAGATGAAAAGTTTGGGTTTGGCATTGGCCAATCGGAGAGCTGGGAGAGAGATCTAGGTTCGGCAGCAGTCTGCCCGATGTCGCTGGAGGAGGGAAACGAAGAGAAAAAGAGAAAAAAAAAGGTTGGCTAATGCATGATCCAAAGAGTCATGACAATAGGAGGGTGCCGGTTTCGGAGGGCTGAGTCATAGGTGGTGGTGAGTACGAATTACCAGGTATTGTGGCTATGGAGGAGGGTACTCGTACAGTACTCGTGGTCAATGATGACTCAGACGTACTCTATTAATGATGCCTCACTGAAGATACTTGTATTATTATTACCCGATCTGGATGTGGAGGTGGAGAGAGTGAACGAAAGAAAGCATACCATTACAAGTGTAGAAGTGATGTTGTAGGTGGTTTAGAAGGTGTATAAGGGCTTCTGTTGGTAGTTGAGGGGGTAGAACTCGTTAGATGCCGTCTTACTACTCTCAATTGAGTGTACACATGGTCTATACTTCCTCTACCTCTTCTACCATCACTACATTACCTTCCACCTATGAGTGTCTACCCCACAATAACCACTTCAACTCGTATCTTGACAAAGACTTACACTTTGCACTTGTAGACTTTGTAGATTACACAATGGCAGCGTTGTCGGAGACTTGAGTTGAGCTCGTTAGTCCGGTTGTCTTAGATGGCGGTAACGGACTAACCGTGGTTATACTGAGCTACTAGGTACACTTGGTATTCGGTACAGTACGGATAGTCTATCTATAGCCATCTAATTATAGACAACTATAGGATAAGGACTAAGGATGGAAGGGTGAAGAGGAGCTGTTCTACAGCGTGATGAAGAACACTCAATTGATGAGGTCATGAACAGACGACATTCACGCCATTGAGGTCTAGTATACCCTCTAAAACACCCAATTGAACACCTATATCGTCATTCAAACCACCATACCATCTCAATTCACCTTTACCAGTCCTTTGACCAATGTCAACACCTCAATTGAGAGTAGTTATCACCACATCTCTTCGCTAGGGCATTCTCCAAACCCTTATCCTTAGGAGTACCGCTACCGGTAGCTAGCTCTACATCACCAGCTCTATCCTGTATCGTACACTACTCGTACCTGTCCACCATGCCTACTCTGTACTCCGCCGCTTTGTGGTTTTCTTATCTCACCGACATCGCATCTCTTTCATCGGCGTTTCTTACACCCCGCTCACGCTCTCTTCGCTTGCATATCGCATCAGCAGCATTAGGTTTTTGCTGAAACTGGAGTGATGAATGGGTCAGTGGAAGTGGGTTAATAGTAGTCCAAAAACGGATCCAAGTACACCGTTCGATTCCCCTCGCTGAGCTGAATCTAATGGTGCACTGCGATCTCTTATATGATCAATATCCATCAAATTATTCTTGTATTTGCCCCAGCCCCACACTCACACTCTATCATCCTCGGACGCACGTCCTGTCCCTCCAAGGTCATAGCCGTGTGTGACAGCCAAAGCGTATTTTCTTCCTGTCCGCATTTCTCCTGCAATTCTGCCTGGAGTGACTCTTCCAACTGGAAAAGTGTGAAAAGTTTACGGTTTTTGCCCGCAACTTTACCCCAAGGCCGATATCGCTCCGCAGCCCCATGTCCCCTCCGGATTATACGCAAGGGGCTCTTTGTGAGCGACAACGGCGGGTTAATTAGCGATATTGGCACGTGCCAGAGCCGCAAAACGGGTCCTAACCTCCCTGCTACATCGTCGGCAGAGGACACTTGGAAATCAAAGTACAGTGCTCGTAGTCGTTCCCTCTGCTTGTCACATGCCTCGGTCCAAGTTGCATGAATCAGGCTGAGCTCCAGAGTGGGGAAAGCGAGATAACAGCCGCGGCGTTTGATTGGTGCATGTGGGGAGGTGGGGAGGGGTTGACAGTGTATTTAGTTAGTTCTTGTTGGTATTCCTATGACTTACTTGGTGGTGTAGTTGAGTAGCACTCCTCTGTCACCTACTTCTTAGCCTTAGTTAGCTTGCTACTTGACCACCCCAAGCGGAACTCCTTCCTCATCGGGAACCCTACTCCTAACAACAAACCAATATATGCACTGTCGATCAGCCGCGCGGGTTTTGACCGAGAAATGAGCAGAACAGGTTTGATAGGGCACGATTTTACGGGGATCTGGTATGTTCTCCATTGACATATGATCGTTGTATACTGCTTGAGTGTTTAGGCTAAGTCTTTTGGGCCAAGTCTTTTAGGCTGTGTTTTAGGTGGAGGATTATTAAGTAGGAGGTAGAGTGAGAGTCACATTGTAGAGCGATCAGAAGGGGATATCGGGATAAAAATGACATGGGAGGGTTCATGACGACGCGCTGATCGATATTCCACTTTCTGTTTGTCTCCAGCACCTTTAATGGTGGTTCTAGCTGGGCTGTTCTGGGTGTCTCTATGTCAACTAAAGATACGTATAAGGTAAGGAAGTGTGGCATAACAAGACCGTCAAAGTGACCAAATAAACTGGATCGAGAAAATAAAATGTATCTGGAAGAATTATAGAGCCCCACTGAGCACATCTGTGTATTTCATTTTGTCTGTAAACACATTATCCATCATTCTAACTCCGTCTCTTCAAGATCATGAGAGAACTAACTAAACTTGGGAGTATAATTAGTGGATGTTAAGGGAGGTGGATTGATACTCATGTAAATGGCTACTTTTAGCCGATCTAGTCACGTGATTTTGTCTATTCACTTCAAATACGCGTGGAATTCATACTATAGTGTTTATCTGGTTATGTGGACCGTTATTTAGTCCCCTTCTCGCCTTTTCCGTATTCTTCACTCCTCCAATATCAGCACGTGACCTTGAAAGATGTAGGACTGGAGTCAGTAAAGAATACATATTGGGGATATTGACGTCAGTGAAACGTTTGCAGGAGTGTCTTATAGCTTCTTCGGTATGTTTGGTCACGTGACTCCCTCCGGAACGCGTCCAACGCTCTGTAATCACGTGTCTATACCTGCTAACTCCACACTAAGACATTCCACCATCTCCTCAAGCCACCTCCTCCAAACCTCACGTAAAACATCTCTGTCGGTCACATGACTCATCACGTGACTCTCTGAAATGAATCTGGGGAAAATCTTCATGTCCCGAGAAAATACGTCCGATATTATGACATTTCAAAACACTGACCGCGTGTATATGTACAGACTTGTACAGTCTAAATGGGAGGTGGATGGGAAGAAAATTGGGTGCTGATATTGGGCTCAAAACCGAAGAAAAGCGAGTCAAAAGTTGTTCAAACGCATCCACCGCACCCTTCTGATCAAAATGATACCTCCAAATCGCTTTACAACTCTTCATTCCGTGTATAACCATAAATGTGGTGCTTTGATCAACTTCTCCAAAACCAAAGATATCGCAAAACAGACATTACCACTGGACTCCCTGAAACCGCCCAATTCCAACCATACTAGCCATTACCAGAAATGGCTTCCTCCCCTCCGTCTCTGGTAAATATCATACATACCCCTAGCTGGTAATTTTAGGTTGGCCTCAACGGGTGTCGTAGCAACGGGACACGTGGGGGCAACGGACGTGTTTTTGAGCACAGAGACGTGGATAAACCAGATTTACCGATTATACCAGTTCTGAATATTCAAACTACGTACTCCTTTCATCTCCAACATAGGGCTACCTCTCAACTTTCGAATTCCCCTCAACCCTAACCCACCTACACCGTATCAAAACACAGTCTGACACCACCAACCGAACATCACGAACATTACACCCAGCTTTGACAATGGAACAAGAGAAAACGGTGCCCGTGGACATGAACGTGCCGCACAAGAACAGCGTGTCGCTGAAAATCGGGCTGATTGGCGACGCGCAAATCGGCAAAACGTCTCTCATGGTCAAGTATGCCGAGGGCAACTTTGACGAGGACTACGTCCAGACTCTGGGCGTCAACTTCATGGAAAAAACAGTGTCGATACGAGACACGGAGATTACATTTCTGATTTGGGATCTTGGAGGTCAGCGTGAGTTTGTCAACATGCTGCCTCTGGTGTCCAATGACTCTGTCGCTATTCTGTTCATGTTTGATCTTACTCGAAAGTCGACTCTCAACAGCGTCAAGGAGTGGTACCGGCAGGCTCGGGGCTTCAACAAGACGGCGATTCCGTTTTTGGTCGGTACAAAGTACGATTTGTTTGTTCAACTGCCCAAGGAGGACCAGGAGGAGATTACTCAGCAAGCTAAGAAGTTTGCCAAAGCCATGAAGGCGTCGCTCATCTTCTGTTCAACCTCGCATTCCATCAACGTGCAAAAGATTTTCAAAATTGTGCTTTCCAAGGCGTTTGACCTTAAGCTGACGATTCCGGAAATCACCAATACGGGCGAACCCATTTTGGTTTATCAGAGTGTTGGACAGTGATTATTTATACGAGCGGGTGAGTGAGAGAGGTAGCAAGCGAGCCTGCGAGCGAGCTAACGAGCCGACGAGCCTGCGAGCAAGCAGGTTTGTGAGCAAGCGGGTTAGTGAGCAAGCAACGGAACTTTGGATGGAACGGGCTGAGCCTGTGACAAGGAAGGACAATTCGGTAGATGGACAGTAGATTAAAGCATTATTGGAACTAAACGGAGTGTAGAGGTAGTGAGGGGGCAGACATGAACAATAGAAAGAGAAGTTATAGTTGGAACTTCTGAGCGGTCTTCATTATCATGTTTCTGAGATGTCTAAAATAGAGATAAGAAGAGTGCCAGTATTGCAGCAACAGGTAGGAGACTTGGAAGAGATGGAGACATAAGGGTAGTATCAATCGACTTCTCAAGATGAGGGGATTCTAACGGTACACTTTTTGTCCGTGAAAAGTGACTATTCCACAAATAGTAGATATCCTCCTCATGCCACATCTACTCTATGATTGAGACAAGACTATTGAGAGATACGGAAAAGGTAGAGACCTGAAAGTAGTACCAATCGACTGCTGAGATCAAGGAGACTCAAATGGTACAGTTTTTGTTTTATCAGCTTGACTGTAACCATGAATACAGGAACCCTTTACCCAGCTCCTAAGTAGAATGAAGGCGAAGATTTATCGAAACTAGTATGTATCTTAGGAGTGGATCTTCATTGTAGCGTCTGAGTGGTATCTTCATTGTAGAGGAGCCCTTTGAACCCTATAAGTCGTAACCTAGGAAGTCTTCTTTTGAGAGGTATCATAGCAATATTCTCTCCCATTATTATTTCATTCCCCAGCTGAGAGACTGCATCTACAGATCGGGCTGTGTACATTACATAATATGGAGGGAAATATACGGAGGAAAATACTGCGGCGATGTTCCGTCAATAACATCAAAAACAAACAACAATTTGAACAGATACCCGATACATACCGTATTTACAGCACTCCCTCACTTCTCAATTCCGTTTCACTCTCTCAGGGGTATATTGACATCTACAACTTGTATGAAACACTGCACCCCTTGCAGAAGTGTAAGGTGAATACGAGACAAGACTTAAGATGGATACGTTTCAGGTGGGACGCGTGAGAGACATGAAGAGAGACGTGAGCGAGTGAGTGAACGAGTGAGACAAGAGAATGACGCGTAAAAGAGGTGAAATTGGTGTCAGGTTCCCTTTTCCACTTTTGTTAGCTTTACTTGGTAGTTGAGTTGGGGTGTACACTATACACACCATAGACCCTCATACCTCTTGTGCCATCGTAAAACACCCTACCCTCATACATACCAATATTGCATTGTACACCGCCATAATCCTTTGACCCGATTTCTTCATTGTCAGTTATTTTTACACCTTGCTTGTTCCGATCGACAAACGGTTGTCATGCATTTCCATTTTCCATTTTTAACACGTAAAAAAAAAGAAAAAAAATCGCCCTTTTTTCCACACTTTTTTCAACCGTTACCCACTACTCCAAACGCTAGACTGCAGCTGTGACACTCTAGACTGGAAATAACGCTCACGTGACCTTCTAGTCTACCCCTAAAGGTCTCTTCCACCCGCTAAAGTCCTCCACACGCTAAAAATAACCCACATGAGAGCTGCGTGGAATAGGCGAGTCTGGTGGGTGTCTTTTAGGAAGGATGTAAACGAGGTTGGAGGAGATGAAGAGGAGAAAAAAGACAGGTAAAAAAACGTGTTTTTGAAGTGGTAAAAGACCACAATAACAGTATAACAAGAATATACTGAGTCTCTATACAATACCTCAGTCACTATCTTCATCTTTTACTCCTCTGTCACCCTCTATATGCCTCATCTATAGTCTGTCAGCCAAGACAAATACGATCGGTTCGTATAGGGGTTGCTGTAACGTGACTGAGGAGATTTCGGGTCATGTGGGTATGGGAAAAAGTCATGTGATGTCATGTGACGTCGTGTAACAGTTTCAGCCTCACTATAGCAGTTTTTGTGAAAAATCTTCACTGAAAAAGTGCTATTTTCTTGTCTGCTTTTTCTCCCCGTGTGGCAGTTGTATTAACGGCAACGCGTATAGGGTTATCCAGGAGAAGGGAGGTAAAGAGGGGAAAAGGGAGGGTCAGTTTTTGAGCATGTTTTTGTGTATGAACTAGGGTCAAAAGCGGTACTGCGAGAACCGCAGCTCGCTGAATAAGCCGAATCGGCGTTTCCCCCTTCTTTCTACGACCCCTACATCCTACAATACCACAGTGCATTCCACTTCTACTTTTAGCAACAAGGTGCACGTCAGAGTTTCACATCTAACTCAAACCTCTGGCCGCGCATATAAACATGTGGCTTAATAAACCCGTGGGAAGCTGACTCGACAAGCTACAAGTACACGGCCTTCAGTCTGGTGGAGTGACAAGATACCACACCAGTTGCGACACCAATAACTGTTAACACAAGTTTTTCACCGGCAAAAACTTTTACAGTGAGTATGACGAGTGAGATGGCTAAGATGAAGTTACGATCTAAGAGAAGGATGTTGAAATTTCGAGTTCAATGAGATGACCTATACTGGTCAATTTGGTGGTCGAATGACTTATGAACGACTCAACGACTATTAAACGACTCATCAACCAAATGACTCCTCAGCTCATCTCATTTGCAGATCTGAGTTGTCAGATAGCCCTTATAGGATTATCTTGAATATCGTCCTTAGATAGTCTTTCAAGCCCTACCGAGAGCCTCTATGCGTCTTCTTCCCTGCTAACACAGTGTCGTACCAACGCCCTAACCCCAATCCTTTTGAGGGTGAACGGTTGAGTGACTCGGATCACGAGGGTTACCCTCCTAACAACCGCTCCAATCCCCATCTCAACCAAGATACCTCGTATACTCCTTCCTACGACTACGCACCAAACTCCACCCCGGCTCCTTACCCGGTTCCTACAGTCAATGTCAGTGGAGTGAGCCGTACAGCGTCTGCCAACCATTATGACGACGCTAGCGAGTACGGATACCACGGTGGAAACACCAACAACTTGTACCAGATGGACTCTCTGACTCCTAACCATACCATCAACGATTTCCATGAACATGAAGGAGACATTACCCGTGCTTCTTTTCAGAATGACGACGATCGAGCTCCCCTAAGAGACGAAACCGCTTACCACGGCTACCAGGGTCCCTTTGTCGGTGAAAATGAACATCACCATAACCAAGGACATCATCATGGTCACCATCAGGCTCCTCTTCCTTACCCTTACCCTCATCAGAACCACCATGACCATCATGCTGATTCAACCACTGCTCTGCCTCAAGGAGAACAGATTGGAGGAGAGTACATTGACTTGGCTGAGGCTCAACGAGAGTTCATTGGAGATGTATCTAATGGTACTCCTGAACCCTCCTACAACACCATTCCTGAAGACGGAACTCTCAACGAGTACCATGATGGAGTTTACTCTGGTCAGCCAGGTTATCCGTCCAGCGATTTCGACCCCAACTTCCCCAATTACCCTGGAAGTGATGGACGAACGGGCTCTCTTATGTCTACAGGTTCAGATGGATGGCAGAGAAGACAGCAGGTTAATCTCAAGAGATTTCCCACGCGAAAAGTCAAGCTCGCAAAGGGTGCTGTTTTCTCCACAGAATACCCGGTTCCTTCTGCTATCAAAAACTCCATTCTTCCAGAGTACATTGACGCCGAAACTGGAAGAACCGAGTTCACTCATATGCGATACACAGCAGCCACTTGTGATCCGGACGACTTCACTATTGAAAACGGATACAAACTGAGAGCTCATACTTATGGTCGACAAACTGAGCTGCTCATTGCTATTACCTACTACAACGAAGACAAGGTACTCACGGCCAGAACCATGTACGGTATCATGCAGAATGTTCGAGATATCTGTCGGTTGAAAAAGTCCGAGTTTTGGAAATCGGCAGGAACTGAGCCCTGGCAGAAGATTGTCGTTTCATTGGTGTTCGACGGAATCGATCCTTGTGATAAAGAAGTGCTGGATATGCTTGCTACTATTGGTCTTTATCAAGATGGAGTCATGAAGAAGGATATCGATGGTAAAGAAACTGTGGCTCATATCTTTGAATACACCACCCAGCTGTGTGTTACCCCCAAACAACAGCTCGTCAAACCCACCAGTAACGACCCCATGTCTCTACCTCCCATCCAGATGATCTTTTGTCTCAAGCAAAAGAACTCCAAGAAAATCAACTCCCATAGATGGCTGTTCAACGCCTTTGGCAAGATTCTGCAGCCCGAGATTTTCATTTTGCTGGATGCAGGCACAAAGCCGGGTCCAAAGTCCATTCTGTACCTCTGGGAGTCCTTCTACAACAACAAAAACGTCGGAGGAGCCTGTGGAGAAATCCATGCTATGCTGGGTAAGGGTCATCGAAAGCTACTGAATCCTCTGGTGGCTGCTCAGAACTTTGAGTACAAGATTTCCAACATTCTTGATAAACCTCTGGAGTCTTCGTTTGGGTATGTTTCTGTTCTTCCAGGTGCCTTTTCTGCATACAGATACTCTGCTGTTGAAGGACGTCCTCTAGAGCAGTATTTCCACGGAGACCATACTCTTGGAAGTCGTCTGGGCAAAAAGGGTATTGATGGCATGTCTATTTTCCGAAAGAACATGTTCTTGGCCGAAGATCGAATTCTGTGTTTTGAAGTCACCTTCAAGGCCGGTTGCAAGTGGCATCTGGCTTATATCAAGCAGTCCAAGGCCGAAACTGATGTTCCTGAAGCCATTGACGAGTTTATTGGTCAACGAAGACGATGGTTGAACGGTTCTTTTGCTGCTACTCTTTATTCCGTGGCTCATTTCCCTCGAATCTACAGATCAAGACATAACCCTCTACGAATGTTCTTTTTCCACATTCAGGAGATTTACAATCTCGTCAATCTGGTTCTATCCTGGTTTTCTCTGGCTTCCTACTTCCTTACTACTACTGTTATCATGGATCTAGCTGCTAACCCCAAGAAGTACGGTGGAGATGAAAACTCTCACGGCTTTCCTTTTGGAGATACAGCGTCACCCATCATTTCGCTCATTCTCAAGTACCTCTACTGTGCTTGTCTCGTCATTTCGTTCATTTTGGCCCTCGGAAACCGACCCAAGGGCTCCAAAACTACATACTATATCATGGTATGTATCTTTGGATGCATTCAGATTTACGTTCTTGTGATTTCTTTCTGGCTGGCTGCTAACGCCTTTATAGAAAACAAAATCACGAGCGCCTCTGACTTCTTTTCGGACTTTTTCGACTCCATTACCGGTCTTATTGTTGTCGCTTTAGCGTCCACATACGGTCTGTACTTCATTTCGGGTATTCTCTACCTCGATCCCTGGCATTGCATCCATTCTTTCCCTCAGTACATGTTCTTCATGCAGTCGTTTGTCAACATTCTCAACGTGTTTGCCTTCTGCAACTGGCACGATGTTTCATGGGGTACCAAGGGTTCAGACAAGGCTGATGCTCTTCCTTCAGTCCAGTCAAAGAAGAACAAGGAAGATGGAGATGAAGAAGCAGTCATTGAAGAAGCAGATAAACCACAAAAGGATATCGATATGCAGTTCCAACAGGTGGTCAAACGAGCTCTTACGCCCTACAAACCTCCTCCTCCTGAAAAGGGTCTTAATCGAGACGATGAGAACCGAAACTTCCGAACCAACCTGGTTATCGTGTGGCTCATTACTAACGGAGCACTGGCTATTGGTGTCACTTCTCAGAGCATTCATGCCTTTGGAATCGATGCTTCTCAAACTACAAAGACAGCCTACTTCTTTGGAGCTCTTCTATGGTCCACAGCCATTGTTGCTCTCATTCGGTTCATTGGATGTTTGTATTTTGTGATCAAGTCGACCTTTAAGAGACTTATCGCTAAGCGGTAGGCGAACAGTTGCAGACAGAAGTTTACTCTGAGACTACACCTTTCGCTTTCACAGGATTGATAGTCAGAGTGACACTCAACTCGAGTTTTGTAATTATTAAAATAGATACCTAATACATACAATGTGATGAAGAGAAGAACAGTACTATGCTTTTTGCGGATGTTTGGTAATGACTTGTAATACACACGTTCACATAGAAGTAATACATGAACCTCTCTATGCTTGAACAACAAAGTCCCTAATGATAATAGAACCGGGAGGTAATCTTTTCTTGCAGGGATCACCATATGACTATTCACATGGGGTGTGTAGGTAGTGGCAGATGTCTGAGGTAAGGATGAGTTGTAACTAAGAAGTATCTTGATGTCTGCTGGCCTGGATCTCTTAGCCTGCCATTTCCGAAAAAGACTCTTAATCTGTCACGATCCTCATGTCACCTAAAAATTGTGTTTGTGTTGTGACACAAACCAAAACTTGGGTTGCGTCTTAAACCTCCCCTGCCCCGCTTGTCACCCTTACACTCCCCTCTACTTCCGCCGAATTGGAGACAGAACATGATTGCGTCCGCCGCTTTGGAAGTGGAGGGGTTGTGTGAGTGGTGTAGGGGAAGAAGGGGGAAAAAGAAAGTAAAGTGTTGTATTACTTAAGTGGTATGATTCGACTCTGGGAGCTCAGGAGAGCTTGATTCACCTACTCAATCCAATCAATTTTCACATATACATGTCCCTATCACGTGTGTGAGGGCGGTTTGTCGTTTTGTTTCTTATATATCTTTTGGTACTAACTACTTGATACTTCGTCCAGCCCTCGTAGTTCCTGTCTCATTGAAGTTTCAAGAGAAAGAAAAGTACCAGACTGCTTCTAGAGGCCGGCTAACTACTCTACAGCTGCTTCTTGCTCAAAATAAGCAAAAATCGTAACTCTCAAGAAACCTCATTTTTCCCTTACACTCACCCACAATTTTGTTAGCTTTTTGCCCAAAAACCCCCTGCTGACTAAGCAGACTTTTATTAAAAAGTAGGCTAACTGAGTAAATAGTAGTACCATTGTACTCCTCTCAGCTGCCCCATTACGAATATACCTTTTATTTCCACCCTGAACTCCTACGTCATCGTTTATCCTCCATTAACTTTTTCCAAATACAAGTTCACCCTTAGTTTGGGCTTTTTGAGAAATTTATTTTTTTCTCAGATTTGAAGAAATCTCAAAACCGACTTTTTCTGGGAAGAGCCAAAAAGACGTCTACAGCAGCACAACACAGGACTATGACGGGAAATAGATGTGATAGAGAGGAAATGATAGTATGAATGTGCTCTTCTTGACAGTGGGATCATTTTTAATATATTACTTTATGATTTCGACTATTTTCACGCCCTACAGATGTCTTGTTACACTCCCTAAGCTCATTTAAAACAGCCTTTTTCAGCCATTTCTCCCTTACAGTTATCCATGTTTTGATCACACTAAAAGCTAACTAAACATTGGGTATGGATGCTCATCTGTAGCCTCAAAAAGAGCATATAAGAGAACAATAAAGCGTTATTTCTACTAATAAAGCTCCGGTATATCCAATGGTACTACTGTTGTTTTTTCTAAGTGCCTCTAACGTGCAAATATAGCTATCTTCTGACATGTTCTCAACTAAAGCCTAAGTAATGCTAACTAGATAGAGACCATAAAAAAGACCATCATAATACAGCCAAAAGTCACCCGATTTGGTCGAAAAAAGAGTAACCGCCTTTTTGTCACGTGATAAACCACCTTACCACCTTCCCCCACTCAGAATATGTAATTTACACCACCTTAGTTTCACCTCC
The DNA here is from genome assembly GCA_900519025.1 of Yarrowia porcina. Classification (NCBI taxonomy): domain Eukaryota; kingdom Fungi; phylum Ascomycota; class Dipodascomycetes; order Dipodascales; genus Yarrowia; species Yarrowia porcina. The sequence continues at coordinate 2,726 of ULGT01000009.1, read as the reverse complement.
TTTCGAACATCACCAACAAGCCTCTTTCCATGCAACGCCCTACAGCACCTTTGAGACGATCTAATAATCGCCATTCATAGAATTGTCAAGTCTCCCTGGTATAAGCTATTTGGACTACGTTTTTTTTTCGGGTCACGTGACTTATTTGTCCCCACCAAACTGTCCAAACACATTTTTTGCCAGTTGCGGCCATATCCTGGTGAAAATACGGCTTCCCGTCCGATCAGCCATAGTCAAGCACCAGAGAGCCCAGTTAGTATTGTAGTGGGAGACCATACGAGAATCCTGGGTGCTGCAATTTTTTCAGTCGCAAAGACGCTGTATCTTTTTTCTCTTTATGTCTGGTCTCTGACCTGTCCCAGGCTTAGTCATGCTACAAAGAACAACGAACGACAGAAGGCCATTCAAACAACTTCAAATGGTAACAGCTGCAAAATAGGAGATGGATATTCAGAGGTGGCAAAAAACATTCACAAAATTCCCCTTTCAGATGGTGCTTCCAGCCCAGTTTGTCATACATGTATAGAGTAGAGGATGTGAGAAGAGGTGGTAGAATAAGACACCAAAAAGCTCTCTTTTGCTCCTGTTTTCTTGCCACAGGCATTCAATCGGATCACAACAGTCTTTCTTCCCGTTTGGAGCGGCTCAAATATTCTGGAACATTCTTTTCTATTCTTTCGGCCCACTCTAGATCAACCTGAAAGAAGGAGGAAAAAAAATTAAGGTCTCGTATATGCACGTCTAATAGCCGAGTTTGAAAGTAGAGATTTTAAGGAGATGAAAGTGATGAGAAAAAGTACTCTGAAATATCTGATTTTTGCGTCAGAAGAAAAAAAACTGCACCAGTATTCTAAACCTGCCATCTCACTTATTTTCCTCTCTTCCACCCCTTCTCTTCCCTTCTACAAAATTCTTTTCTCTTCTTTGTCTCTCCTCCAGTGCATTTCAGACGCACAAATTTTTGCCACCAGCCCAATGTCGTGAACCCAAAATGGCTCTTTCAAGAATATATAAACCCCCTCTGGGTCCCACTTTTTTCATCAGAATCAACCAGTTCACACTGAGTCATTCTGAAGACGGAAGGTGCCTCGATAGCCTGCTGAGATGCGGGCTGATAAGCAGACCTGTCTACGAGGCAGTTAACATGATCTGCCATACAACGAGGACAGCTTTGCTAGCTAGTCCGTTGACTTGTTACTTGGGCAATGTGGTGAGAACCAGGAACCCAAGAGTCGGTTAAGAGCAATGACGCATTGAAAGACATGCATGAGCTAGAGTGCGACACCAGTGCGACAGCTTCTGATTGGGCGTTTGAGCTGAGCCTTGTTTCTCGGCAAGTTCTTTCCAGAAGCGAGTACTGAACCCGTACTTGCCTGCGCAAAGTGTCATAAATCCTATGGTTGACCGCTTGAGAAGTGTCAATAAATCCCGGTGAAATTCCAGGTTGACCCTCTTGATCGTTGTCAATAAATCCACAGGTCGACCGCCATGGGAAACCATGAGCCAAGAGCGAGTTGGCTGAACGCCTCTCCGTGCCTTGTGAGTTCTTGAGGACCACATGAGCAGCCGCCAGAGCGGGCCAAGAACTGAAACGTTCAGGCCACCGACAGAGACACTCAAGGGTGGNACCAGAGCCAGAGCCACCGACAGAGATACTCAAGGGTGGAATTCCTTTTGAGAGACTCCAACACCGAGATGGTGTTATCTCATAGGGTGCAATTCCTTTATGAGGGCCGCCTAGAACTAAAGAGCCAAGCTGAAATGCCAGAGCTGCTAGTACGCTGAGGAGCCAGCTGAGATGCTGAGCTGAGACGCTTTTCTAGAGCAAAGATCTGCTAGACAGACGCCCAAGTACGGTACATCGATACAGGGTCAAAAGAGCCAAGCTAGAGCCAGAGCCACTAAGTCCAAAGCGCAGTAAGAGCCAGAGCCAGCTACAAGCCAGAGCCACAGAGCCAGAGCTGTGTAAAGAGCAGAGCAACGCCGACTACGAGTCTGAGCGAACGCAGAGCCGCCAAAGAGCAGGTGCCTGAGTCAGAGCCAGTGAGTCCCATTGAGGCAATAAGTGCCAAATCCAGGTCACAGACTAGAGCAAAGAGCCGGTAAGTCCACAGTGCAATAAGTGCCAAACGCCAGTCCAAAGCTGAAATGCCAGAACCAGAGCTGAGATGCCAGAGTCAGAGCTAACCAGTACAGCCAATAAGTCCAAAGAGCAATGAGAGCATAAGCCATTAGAGCACCAGCCACTAAGTCCTACAAGGCAATAAGAGCTTTCTTCGCAGCCAATGAGTCCACAGATGCAATAAGTGCTAGCCAGGAGACGTCGAGAGTGAGTCTTGATGACCGCCTCAGCAGCCAGTCGCCAATGAGAGCCAGAGCCACCATGAGCCAGTTGCCAATAAGAGCCAGAGCAGTCTTACACACACTATTCAAGGAGTAGGCAGTGAACCTCTTAGCCAGAGGATGTAGCTGACCGAAGCTGTTTATCTAGTTTTGAAGAGGAGTAGGTGAAATTCCGAACCTCTTGGGTTAATAAATCTTGGACCATAGAGTCCCACCCGATATTTGAATTGTAGAAGTTGTATTGTAGCATTGCAGTGTAGTATCATCACTTTTGTAGTGATGCATAATAAGAAAGATTCTCTAGAGAATCTTTCAAGTCTTTCAAGAAGAATCTTTCAAGTCTTTCAAGAAGAATCTTTCAAGTCTTTCAAGAAGAATCTTTC
>ULGT01000010.1:1056066-1198192 GCA_900519025.1 Yarrowia porcina | reverse complement strand
AGCCATTTAGCTGCAGGAGAAAGAAACGCGTCGAAAGAAATGGAATGATCCGGAAGAGGTGGGTAGAGAAAAGAAGCGGATAATAGCTGAAGACTTTCATTTGGCTGGTCAGTCATTAATGGCTCCTGGCCTAGTTGTTTCATGGTCATTTTCCCCCCTCCTTCTGCCACCTCTGCGAGTCAATCTTGCAGCTAACATTCCAGTCATGCACCTCCTTTTCAAAACAGGAGAAAGTCATAGAAATATCAGGTGCCCCTGAGCCGCTTCAGGCGGGTGAAAACGGCTAGTAACTTCCGCCCTCACTGACGGTGGCAAATTTCCGATGACGGTTCTGAGACGCCTCGAGTGTTGATTTGGAGGTGGGAGACAGAGTCCCGAAAGCTTATTGTGATTAGCGCAGAAAGCAGCATCCAAGTGAATGATGCAATAGCCATGAGCCATCTACTTGAAAGGTACCGGTAGGGGAATAAATTAGTGGGACTGGAATGAACTTCCCCCACAAGAAATCATTCAAGTTTTCCGAAACCAACTGCCCCAAAGGAAATCATGTGATTAAGGTTTCCAGTGGTTGGGAGTTCAACACTCAAGCATAACCCACGGCCCGCCCAGAAATCCGCCAAAACATGAGAGAACCGAAGGAAAGAAAGGAGTGAAAGTGAGTATCGCTGTTGGAGATATCACGCTAGGAGACATCCTGGGTGTTTAAGTTGTCGTTTGGCGTTGATTGGAAAGTGCTCCGCCAAGATCAATACGCGTCTCATGGGTGAACACAAAGTGACCTGAAGAAGATAGTACAGTACGAGGAACGCGATGGGATGCTTCTGAGAGTAATCCGCAGGGTCTGTTGTGTCCTAGCTACTCTTTTTACGCCTGTGTGCACTCTTGTACACCGTTGTCGCGTGCTGGGGTACAGCCAAGAGTGGTCAACGCGTGTTCGCCGGTCTCAGGGCCGTCATACCGTGCTGGGGCTTGCTCTGGATCATAATTATGGTGCTTTGGCTGCTCCTCTTCCTTCTTGACTATCCTCCTTGTATGCCTGTTTCGCGTTATTATCACGCTTTTACTACCGGTACCCGTGTCTGTTTTGACGCGTCTGCACCTAGTCATGACACAACAGGGCTCTCTTATTGCCCTTGTATGCTATCTATGTAATGAATCTGCCGATATATGACAATATTAACCAGTTGGTTGTATTTTTGCACGTTTCTATTATTCTCTTCATTACTCGTGATTCTGAGGCTTTCTCCACGCCTTACCCTCCCGCATGTACACTTTGTGTGTGGTCCCAACTTTTGAAAAATATGGCCAAGTCCTGAAAACGGAGAGATTTCGGACCTTCATAACTCTTGTTCCAGGTCTCGGCTAGAAGAATGGAGGCAGTAACCTGGTCGATTTTGAATGCTTTGATGATATTGACTTCTTTTTTCTCAAGTCCGTGATCTCCGAAATTATAGCACCTAAATTGACCTCAAATACCCAAGAAGTTCGCCTGAGCCTTTTCTTCAAAATCAGATGAGAAATTTCACCCCGCAAAAAAAACAAAAAACAAAGACGCGCGAAAGCAACGATTGAAAGAACACAGCTCTCACCAGATGACCTGATACCTGTACCAGATAGTCTCTTATGGCACGTTCCACCTGCCCACTAAAACAAATAAGGTTAGAGGGTTAGGTGTAGTTATCCGCACCACACCTATTTTTCAAGTCCCAGGCCCCAGGAAAACATGCATAAAAGTGCAGACTCATGCAGGATTATGTGCAGTCCCAACTTCAAACAAAGTTTCTCTACACTCAAAGACACGCCTAAACTAGACTTCGGTGACAAGGAAAAATGCCACATCCTCAGCACTACCACATTATTTATATGCAATTTTGGGTATCAAAATGCTCCAAAAGATCTTCTCTCAATGATTGTAATATTCATTATCAGGTTTGGGCCAGCTGGCACTTTCTACCCACCACTCGTCAAACTCTAATACCAATAAGATTGGTGTNAAACTCTAACACCAATAAGATTGGTGTTTCAGGTAAATAAATCGCACCACACGTTGTCATTGGGGACGAGGAAAGGTGCATTAACGTGCCAGTTAATGCAGAGTCACGTGGAGCCTTCAAACAAAGTTTCTCTACTCTTGAAGATGCCACCTAAACTAGACCTCGGTAACGAGTAAAAACGCCTTCACCGCGACGCTGGTACATTAGTTACATAAGTTTGTTAGTATCAAAATTCTCCAAAGGATCTCCTCTCAATGATTGTAATATTAGTTGTCTATTTTGAAAAGTAATTGTCTCTGGCGATACCGGCTACGCGTCCCTTCGCTCCAGTCATCCCCAAATCAAGATATGGGGATCGATTTTATCGATTTTTGCTTGCCAACATGTCAAGAAGGCCGTGTAACTACAATTATAGAACACTTTTATTACCTCAGTGCCTCTCCATCCACATTTTAGCAGCTTTGTAGCATTTCCCTTCGCAGCCTGGAACTACTCACCAACAAAGTCTCACAATGGAGCCGGCATAAACATCACGTAGACATAAGAGTTTTCTCAGGGACATCCACAGAGTCCATAATATACCTTGTGCAGCTCGATTTGTTCAATAAACACCCACTATTAGTATATTGTGAACTTCTCCAACCTATCCTCTTCCTACTCACAGAGGAAATCACACGTAGCCCGGTGTAAGGGCATTATGATAGAGACTAGATATCCTTTTGAATATGTTCAATGGTTATTAGAGTAGCCTGGATAACTCCAATAGCAACCAGCCATCTAACCTCTGTCGGATTTCTCACATTAGTCCACTGGTATGCATGTGTCGGGATTAGACGACAAACGAGGAACAAAAGTTGAATTAAAGCAGGAGAAAGTGAGAGTGCTCTTGAAACAGATCATTACTGTGCTACAGACTACTCTTTGCTGCTCTCAAGTTCGTATTGCTGCTTAGATACCTCTGTTCTGTGGCCACCCACATCATGGGTATACTAACTTAACAAAAATGAAGAATAAAAGCTGAAAGGAGTTGAAAAAGTTGCTGGTAACAATTCTGATAACTATTTAATGCTGATTGACCATGTCTTGGATTCTATTTCTACAGTATTTCTCTCTGTGTTGTATTTTCAATAAATAGTATGAAAACTCGCTTTTAGGTACAGCGAGGTAGGCTGAGTAACAAAAGCCCAAATGAAGAGAAATAGAAGGTAAGAGACACTCCGAAGAGCCATAAGTTGGCGCTAGACAACTTTTTGTTCCCAGAATGTGTTTTTTCTGTATTTCTAGCAGTTCTGTTAGCATCCTGATGAAGAGAAACAAAGCATGCGTAGGAATAACTCAATAAAGTGACGAAGAAAACATCGGTTCAAGTAAGACGAAAAGCTCTAGACATTTTGAAGGATATTATCGTGTAGTTGGTCACCTGTTGCTGTTGTTGGTGTTAGAATCTACAGCATTTTCACTAATTTCTCTCAGCACCTTAGAGATCAAACAGTAGTGTCGGGATAGCTCGAATATCTGTAGAAGAAAGCTGAATTGAAGTAAGGTAAGTAGCTAGGGATGTTTGGCTAATGCACATAATTCTAGAAGCTACCATGAATAGTAGTTGGTGCGCTTATTTGTCACATTTACATCTGCCGTAAGCACCGTCTATTGAGAGGAACATCATAGACTGGTATAACTTGACAAAAAGGAAGTTCATATGAAACAAAGAAAGCGACGGAACCCATGACATTTTTAATGTCTAATGGTATGTATCTGAGCATTATGTTTTACCATTAAGTTGACTTTATACAGTCTTAGCCTCTTTTCTTTCACCACTCTATTGTGACTAAATACAGGCGTAATGAGAATTGAGTCAAAGGACAGATAAAAGCTGATATAAAGTAAAGCAAGCTGTTTTTGACACTCAGAATGACTGATTGTATATAATCAGCAGCTTTATGGTATCCATGGCTTATTTTTCGTCGAAACCCTCACTATAGTATGAGCACCCACGATTGTAAAAATCAAGGCAAATGATTAAGTAGGGGTTTTAAGCACAAAAATTGATGTGAAGCAGAAAAAGCTACTCAAGACATTATTTTAGTCTGTGTCCTGTGACTGAAAACATCGGATTGCTTCTTGTAGGCTTTACTGTTCATATTTACATTGTTCTGAAGGCATCGGGGACAGACTGAGATTAGGGCTTGAACAAAGTAGGTATAAATAAGGCAGAAAGAAGGTATGTCGTAGTGTAACTCTTAAGTACTCTACTGGAGACTATAATTATAGCCATGAGGGCTTATTGCTACCACAAGTTACTTTTCTGCGTCAATATATGCCCCTCTCTCTCAGCATCATGCATGTGGAGAATCAAGGTGTAGGGATAACTTGTAGAAAAGACATAGAAAAGCTGAAGATAAGAGAAGTAAGATGCTCATTATGTTTGAAATGGCTCTATAAATGAGACAGACTGCTTTTGTGTGAAGCAGGTGCACGTTAATGCTAAATACACCTGACTCTGCCTGCAACTAGCATACAGATGAAAATCAATTATTGGATGATCCAGTAAATTGCGAGATAAAAGCTGAAAAGAGGTCTTAGAAGTTGCTAATTCAATCAATAGGGACTAGTAGTAACTAAAAAGAGCTTTTTTATGTCTATCATGTAAGTACCAACATTAATCCTCTCTATATGACCAGCGCGACCACAATGCACGAACATTAAAACTCGATAAGAGAAGGAACAGTAGTTAAAATGAAGCAACATAAGAAAGCATAGACTATCTTAGAAGCAAGAGTCTACTTACTGGCTACTTTTATTCTTTCTAGTAAAAAAAATAATGCCTCGATTCTCGCTGTTATGTTTACAGCTTTGAGAGACTGGATTTAGACGTGAAGATAATTCGGTTTAATGGCAAATAAAAGCTGACGTTAGGCAAGATAACAAAATCAAGGCATTAATAAATACGCTTTAGTACAAGTGAAAACTTCGCACTGTTACCAGAGGTATATTAGAGCTATATTATCTCTATCTGTCAGTGCCATGAGGTAGTGGATCGATGCAGGTGAAGCAATAACTTGGTTGAAGACAAATGAAAGCTCAAATAAAGTAATCTGAGATGAGCAAGATGTGTTATCAGTTGGATTAGTACAAATTTTCACTTCCTCTTGTTCCAGTTATTTACTGTTACTATGTATTTCTCTTCTGAAAGTCATCAGTTGAAGGCTATAATGTCGGCTTCGGGATAAATCGAATATTTGCCGAAATAAGTTGAAATGGAATAGGATAAAAGACTTAAGACGTTTTAGAAGCAGGTGTTGAATAGCTGGTTACCATGAAATACAGTGATTGCTTCATTTACATCTGTTGTGTACATCATAAGTTGACCGACAGATCCCCTGGTCCATCATAACTGAGGTATTGAAGATCAATAAGATCCCATTCATGAAGATGAGAGATTGGTGATATTTATGGCAGCCAATAACAGGTAATTGTTAGCTTCAAGATGTTACAGCCTAGTATTCTGCTATAATTTTCCTTTTCTGTGAGTGTCCGTGTCTCAGAGATGAAAATACAGTAGCACTTCTTCGGATCTCTTATTTAACGAGAAAAAGTTGAAATGAGGTGATGTAAAAGGCTTATGCCATTCTAGATAGTCTCAAGTATGTAATAGAAGACCTAATGTTGTCAGCGGTAGATCTCCCTGTTCTATAAGCACCAGAAGTTGAGAAGCGGAACTGAGAGCCGACATAACTCGATTAAATGGCATATAGAAGTTAAAACGATGAACAATAAAATGTTCAGAACACTTTCAAGTCTATAATTCATTATATACTACCAGGTGCTAAGCACCATGGGCGGAGAACTGAAACGCAGTCCTTGGGATAACTTGAATAAATAGCGAATAAAGCTGAAATAAAGTAGAGCAGCATACTCATTTCGTTTTTAGAGACTAGAGGTACCCAGTTAGTTACCACTTGTTGTTTCTGGGTGTCATTAAGATTGTATTGCTGTCTTTCTGTAAGCGTCAATAATCAAAACAAAAACCTGGAGATAAGTCGAATAACTGACGGATTGAGATAGAAATGAAGCGAAAGAATATGTATTAACTACCGGTACCTTTCCAGATACAGCTACTCAGATATTAATGTCCTGAAACCCCTAAACCTATATTAGAGCTACAATATTTCCTGAGGTAAGCACTGTAATCAATGGTGGACGATTAGGTATTGAATTTTATCGTGTAATGACACAAAAAAGGTAGACATCTAGTAGAAAGTAGGTCCGATGACCTATTTTCAGCAAACATTCTACGGCAAACTACCTTTTTTTTCAGACCGTATGTATTACTGCTACTCGCACCTCCGTTCTGTAGGCATATTGAATTAATAATTGGTATATCTCAACGAATTGAAGTAATAAAGATACTAATAGATACTATCTAAAGCTTGTGAGGTTTTTTATAGGGCATTGTAACGTACAATATTACCTCTTGTTCTTGCCAGTAGTTATTACTAATTTATCTCTCTCTTTTTCTGTGAGTACCCCACATCGAGACAACCTTCATGGACTTATCATTTATGAAAAACAAAAGAAAAAGCTGAAATAAAGAGAGATCAGAGGCCCAGAAGGTACTTGATAGATATTAGCAAATATTTAGCGAAACAAATTTATCTCAAGCATATCTTGCTCCTATTATTCGGCTTGTTCAGCAATTACGATGACGAGGCAAAATACATGCCTACTCGTCTCAATTGAAAAGAACCATCAAATGAAGTAAGAAGAAACCTTTGGAACATTTTTCAAGCTAGTCTTTAGCGATTGGCTACCTCTTGCTGTTAACAACGTTATTATTATTACGCACTTCTCTCTCCCTGAGCATCTGAGGTTGAGGTCAAACCCCACGGGGACACTTTGATTAATAGCAAAGATTGGCTGAAATGAAGTAAAATAAAGCTCCCCTGAAGTTTCCAAGGCTGAATTTGTAAGGTAAACTACATCATGTAGCTGTTAATAGGTTTTTTTCTTCTCAACTTTAGATATCATAAAGGGAGACTCAAATATAATGTACAGGTATAGATCTTTACATTGAGTGGAAAGCTGAAATAGAATACAAAAGGAGTCTCTCATTGTTTTAGCTGACTGTTAGTAAAAATTTTACTATGTCTTCTCGTTTCTGGTATGTTCTATTACGGTACCTTTCCCAGTTCTGTTAACTGACAGTTCTTGGAGCAGGTTGGTGTAGGGACAATTCGAATAAATGGTTTAAGAAAGCTGAAATGAAGTAGATAAAGGTGATAATGACATTTTTAATAGCTCAATCTACGTCACTGGCCACTTATCTCTGTGATTAGTACATTGTACTTTTTCACTGTATATATCCCTTATTATGTGAGAAATAAAGGGAAACCAAAATTATGGGTCGCGAAAACTTGATAAACAGCAGAATAAAAGTTGAAATAAGTATTATTAGTAGCTAATAACAACTTTCATGGGTAAGCAATAGTATATGACAACTTTTCTATGTCTCTGCTCTGCGATTCCTCGGTATACCTCTCTGCTTCATGAGCATCAAATACGAGACCAAAGTCACGATAGGTACGAAGCAGTTATTCGAGGAATAAAAGCTGAAATAAAGATATAGAAGAGTCTAAAGACGTTCAGTGAGACCTATAGTAGGTGGTAAACAACTTCATCTAGTCCCTAGTATGTATTTTTCTTATGTTTTGCTGTTCCAGTAGTTACGCACTCTGAGACACAAACTGTATGCGTGGAGATTACTACATTTTAATAGCAATGAAAAGATAGCTGAAGTTGAAAGAAACGCACAGAGCGTTCATTGAACATTAATTGTATAATTCAATAGTTGTTACCGTTCCCAACGGCCAGTAATAATTTGTATCTCTCTCTTCTGTCAACATCGTCGAGTGAGGGTAAACTCGGGTGTTGGAAGAACTAGATAAGTTGAGGAATAAAAGCAGAAACGAAGCAAGGATGGCAGCTAAGTATATCTATACATGTAATGTGGTGACAAGAAGTACTTCTTGCTTTCCCCAGTTTCATTATTCGAGCTATGGTAGGTCTATTTGTAGAGGCAATGGGGTGGGGAACTGCCCAGGGGTTAGAATAACACGATTATTGAGAAAGAAAAGCTGGGATGAAGAAGTAAAAAGGCTCATAACTTAGCTTGAGTCAATAAGATACTATCCAGCCTTGTACTTTTCACTGGTTTATAAATCTACTGACACAGCAACATTTCTCCCGCTACTAATGTGGAGGACAAAACAGCGATGTAGAGAAAAGCTGATTTTTTATGAATAAAAGCTGAAATGAAGTAAAAGAAGAGTCTAAGAGTCTTAAGTAGACTTACATTTGTATTATTAACTATTTACATTCGTAATATACAAAGTACTGCTACATTAACCTCTTGTATTCCAGCATTATGGGGAAGGACGGTATCATTGGTGGGATAACCTGTTCAGTAGTATAAGAAAAGTTACAAATAAGGATAAAAAGCTGTCTATGGTATATAATATGGCATCTGTTTAATAGCTGACTACTTTCTGTCGTCACTGATAACTTTTACTACTGTATTTCTCTCAGTTGTGTGAGTCAAGGAATGAGGCGAAAACTTGGACTTGGGATGCGATGAAGAAATGACCAAGAAGAAGGGATTTCAACTATGATTATTATTCCATCACGCTCGGGGAAGATACTAGATAGTAACTGGCCGTCTAATATGTCACGAATATGTATTTGAAAGTATTTAACCCTATTCGATGAACTTCGCTGATAGAAAGGCCCAAGTCAACGCAGGGACAACTTGATGAAATAACTGACAAAAAACTGAAAAAATAGGATAAGCTGATGAAGACGCTCAGCAGGTTTCAGCTGTATCATAGCGTACTTTTAGTACCCCCCAGTACGTAAATTTCTCAAATACATCACTCTTCTGTTAACATCACTGATATAGCAAAAAAAGTGGACAGGGATATTTCGGTTTATTGAGAAAAAAAGCTATAAAAGAAAGATAAAACGTCCAGGATGTTGTTTGCTACTACTTTCTAATAACTACATCTCACCAGCAGCTTCTAGTATGTATTGATGCATTTATCTCAGTTCTGTGAACATCATTGAGGGAAAGACATAATGTAGGCCCAGGATAACTCGATTTCGAGCAAATAAAAGCCGTCATGAAGTAAAGAATGGATTCTAGAACAATTATGTAGCCAGCTACTTGCGATTTGCCTCTTTCTGAACTGCCTCTCTATAGTAACGCGGTATATTTCCGCACATCTCTAGCATCAGAGGATGAGAGCCACAACCCATAATCTGGTATAACCCCATTAAAGAGCAGAAAAAGGTGAAACAAAGTAAAGTGAAATGCCCATGACACTTGGATGGCTTATTTATTGCAACCTGTTATCTCATATTGTTGTTGGTAGAGATATTGCTATATTTACTGCACCTCTGTGTGCAACTTAGTTGGGCAGAGACACATGAAGGACAGGTATAACTAGAGATAATAAACATTAAAAGCTGAAATGAAGAGAAATGACAGCTTGAGGGAGTAATTAATTGCTTTTAGCAAGTAATAGAGCACTTGTGTTTGTTCCTAATACGAAAAAAAAAAAAAGAAGTGTATTAAAACTCTGTTATGGCAGCATCTCATCTGAGGCAGATGCTAGAGTAGGGGGAACTCGAAAAAGAAGCACTAGAAGCTCTAGGGAGTATAAATAGTGTTAGTAGCATCCAAATCACAATCATCGCATTGTATTGACATCAGGTAACACATCTGGTGTCCCCCTTTACGTCACTTCACATTTTCTCTTCTACATGATCGAATTCTGAGCTCTGGTCAGTTGTCTTTGCCACCCTTTCTCACGCAACAAGAGGATTTTAACAGGAGAAAAACTTACCAGTGACAATATAGAGAGTTTTATGGGATATTTGAAGCTACTTTGAAGTATCTGGCTACCTCTTCATCTTCATTACACCTAAATTCTCAGCTTATTCAGTTATTTCAGCCCTTCAGCTTTTAACCAGCCCATAGAGATGTCAAAAAGAGAGACCACCGCTTCAATACAGCTTCAGTGATAGAGGTAAGCTACTAATAGGACTCCTCTTCTTCTATAGATACCACTAGTATTTTACTTTACATCATTTTTTGCTTTTCTTCGTTGGTTTCTGAAGTTCTCCTAGGCCCCGAGTTTTGTCTCTCAATCTCTGCCCGCATAACAGAGAATAACATAACAGCAGGAGATAATACGAGCTAGTTGTCATAGACATACTATTAACTATTGGTAACGTCACCAGCTTCATTTGCCTTTCCATTTGACCTTGTCCTTTTCGATTACATGTGTTATACAGGATCACTAGTTTTAGTCACTATATGACGACTATAGAACGAAGGAAAGTATAACAAGAAGACATACTTACCACACCCAGAAGTGGCAAGTCGTATTATATTAGCCTTATGAAAGTCTGCCAACTTTTATCCTTCTTCAATACAACTTTCTCCTTTGGATATTCGATTTATCCCTTCAACATGTTGTCTCCTTAACTAGGATGTTGACAGGGGGAGATAATGCAGGGATATTGCATACAGAAACAACAAGAGGTGGTGTGTCATGTATTGTATCTTGAATAAACGTTGTATTCCCTCACCGTGCTCAGCAACAACTTTTCCCTCCAATTGATCCACTTTTCCTTACGCCTGAGTTTCGTCTTTAAGACTCACATTACAGATTATGGAAAAACGTAACAGTGGGACTTACCAAAGACCGCAGTGAGCAAATTGCAAACTAATAGTCGCTCAACAAACGTCATGAGCACTCAACTTTCTTCAATTTGGTCTTTTCCTTGCCTTTTTGTCGAGTTATCTCTACGCTTGCATTTTGTCCCTTTCCTACTGGCAGAACAGAGAGATAGTCTACATTGTAGCAGTAATATAATACTAGGGACAGTCTAGGAGTTTTTAGTAACTTAGTGACATTAGTAAAGTTACCAAGTTCTTTTGTTTCTTCATCTGTGCTTGTCGTTCTCTATTCCTGAGTTATATGAGACCTGGGATTTGTCGCATCTCAGATGGCCATAGAATGAAGTCAAATCTGGCAAGGATACATATTTAGCACACCTGGTAATTGTCAGCTGTAAGATATTAGCTATTAAAACACCATTGGTCCTTTTTTTTTCTTCATTTCAGCTTTTCTCTTCAAATATTCAGACTTTTCATATTCCAACTCAGTGTCATTGTGTCTCCACATCTAAGATGCTGATAGACAGAGATAGTGCAGTGAAAAAGAATACAAGAAACCATATAAGTTGTATGTTACATAATGTAAGCTTGAAGATATCAGGCCAGTCGCTTATCTTACTCAGAAACATATTTTCTCCGTCAATTCATCGACTTGTCCATACATATGATCTTCGTCTTTCATGTGCTACTCACCATAAAGAGAGAATACAGTATTAGCATGTATTATAAACAACATGAAGAAGCTTATCACATATATTTAGCAAGAAAAAAAGTCTCGAGCATTTCATTTCTTTTCTTTTCAGCTTCTATTCGTCAACTTATCTAGATGAACCTTTCCTTTATTCGTTATTCCTAGTACCCAAAACAAATTGTAGGCGTAAGAATGACATCTTAACTTGATGAATAAAAGTTGTATATACGTAATATGAGACGCCCTGGATTACTAATAGGACTTACCGTAAATAAATATATACTTTACATATCCCTCTTATGCAATCCTGGTATATTACTATCCATTCTGCGAGCATCAAAGGGTGACAGGAATATGGGGCGTGGGGATAAGGCGAACAACTAGCAATTAAAAGCTGAGATGGAGTAAAGCAAAAGCATCTTATCATTTATAAGCTTGCAAATGTTCTATTGATGGCTTTCTCCTATAGATAGTGTATAGTTCTGTAACATTTCCACCTGTTCTGTAAGCACCAGAAAAAGAGGGATTAACCAAGAGTTGAGATACCACAAGATTCGAAAGATAAAAGCTGTGCAGGAGTACTAACGGTTACTTATGTCATTAATAGCTGCCACTAGTATGTAATGAGCAACTTATATATGTCTCTGGTGTTTACAAATGCAGTATCCACCTCATGTTTGTAATCATCATGAACGGATGCCACAGTCACGATTTGTATAGCTTGACTAAAGACGAATAAATGTTGAAATAGAAGAAGGCAAGGAGCCATGAATAGTTCTGCATTCTATAGTTAGTTATTTGAGCTCTTATTATCGTCTATTTCCTCTGTAAATGTCTTATTTCTCTCTCTTCCGTATACGTCACACAGAGTGATGAAGAGGGTAGCAGGATAAGTCAATAAATAAGCATTTCAAAACTGAATTGAGATGGAATAAGAGCCGTAGAACACTAATTTGTTCGCTAGCTTACAAATTGAGTGACATTATAGCTGTTATATCTATGGTTGCTATATTGAACTCTTCTCTACGATCATCGAGGATGGGAAACCATAACCATGGGCTGGTATCTCATGTCTTATGAGAAAAACAAAGCTCCATAAAAGTGGAAAAGTGGCTAGGTCTAGCTAATATGTCTCTTATTAGACATTGGATTACCCTTGGGAATCTCAAGTTGATTCTGGCGCTGTATTTATCTCATTATGTGGGCACCTCAGCAGAAGGAGAGTTACTGGGATGAAGGATAAACTGAAAGATTGACAAAGAAAAGCTGAAATGAAGAGAAAGAACATTTTAGTAATATTTTTCAAGACTATAAGAGGACTTTTAAAAACCTCTTGTATCTCAAAGATGTGCTATTACTGTATTTTTCCTTTTTTTGTGCTGAAAAAAATAAATAAAGACATATGGACAAATCCATATTTAATTAACGAATAAAAGCTGAAAAGAAGTGAAAAAAGACATTCGGGGCACTTGAATAAATGGATGGTTTGCCCCAGTTTACTTCATCTTGCTTCCATAACGTATTATAGCCACATATCTCAAATCTATCAGCGTCATAGAGTGGCACACATGAAGGCCTGGAATAACTTGATAAATTGAAGAATAAAAGTTGAATGTGAGCACAAAAAGAGCAATGGCTGTACTTGTACTTGGCAATAATGTCATCAGCTAGTTCTCCCCTTCATACCTGCTCTATTTCTCTAATTTGTTGATTACCTGTGCTTTATCTTGGTCTCTCGTTTAGGATGCTTACATAATGAAGAGTTATACCATATAAATAGAAGTCAGAGATATGGGTAAGATTTCAGTTCCCTACTAATGCCTATCAAAAGTGTCATTTGCTTCTTTTCGTACTTCTCTACAGCTTTTATTCTTCAATGTATCAGGTTATTCCATGTTGCTATTTCTGATGCTTACAGAACTAGAGGTGAATATAGCAGAATAAGTTATTAGGGCAACCTGAAGTAATTTATAATATACCAATAGTCAGTATTAAGCGTCCCGAGTCTCTTTTCTTACTTAGTTCTGCTTTTATCTGCTATTTAATCGACTTGTTCCTGAGCCAGGATTCGGGTCCTTACTAGCTGGATAACAGAACAGAGATATAAAGCAGGAATGAATACCAGAAAAAAACAAAATGTAAATAACTATGCTACAGTAGCTATTAAAAATGCTACGAAAGCTTTATTTTGCCTTATTTCAGCTTTTTGTCATCAAATGCATCGAGTTGAGACGAACTACGACTCTTATCTCTCGTGGAAAGCTCATAGAAAAGAGGAAAGTAAGCACCAGAACGTCCAAACCACATAAAGAAGTAGCTATTCGCATTATAATAGCTAGGTAAACAATATCAGTATCGTTTTGTGTTAGATTTCAGCTTTTATTCGCAACTAATCGACCTACCCCTACATCTAGTTTTCTTGCTATGCCCACAGATGAGAGAAATATGAGATATAATTACTAGTGAGACACATCCAAATGTTGATCACTACCAAATTACCGCTATTTCAAGAACTACAATAATCTCATACCATTTAAATTCAGCTTTTCTTCTTCTAATTATCGAGATCCTTAAGCTACAACTTATGCTCAATCAATGGGGATGACAGAAGAGCGTAATACACATTATTGGTAGATACTAGTAACACAAAAAGTAGCGGTTGATACAATACTAGCTTGAAAAACATTATGGACTTCTTATATTAACCCATGTCAGCTTTTCCTCTTCATTAACTAGGTTATCCCTTCTTGTCTCAACCTGAGGTATTGACAGAAGTGGGGAATATATGAATATTTTACACCAGGGAAAATAAAAAGGGGTCAATTATCTACTATTGGTTATTAAAGACACTATGGAACTTTTATTTCTCTTCATTTCAACTTATTTTTCTCAATATTACGAGTATCGCCTGTGCATAGTTTTTGCCTCTCCATTTTCACACTTACAGAAGAGGTAGCTGTGGTAAATATAGGTACCAACTTCAACAGGGAACTTACTTCGCACCATATACACCCATTTGTTCTCCTGGGCACTTTATCATGCCCCAATTCCACTTTTGGGTGCTATTTAATTACAGCTTCCCATGCCTTGAGTGCCTTCTCAATATCAGATAGGTACAGAACGGAGCTAAATATAGCAACAATATAAAGGAGAGACAATAAAAAGTTACAATATCTATTGCAGCAGCTGTAAAAGTGTTCTGGCTGTTTTAACGTATCTTATTTGATCTTTTACCTGCCTATAAATCAAGTCATTCCGATGCGTTCCGTCTCTCAACACCAAACACCGCTAAATACAGGAGTAGAACGTACTTGAGACAAAAAGAAGTTGGTGATAGTTTATCTAGAGCAATTAAAAACATCGAAAGCCTCTTTTATATGTTAATTCATCTTTTGTTCTTCAATTGGTCAACTTCTTCTAACTCATGCTTTGGTCTCAAGATCTTCGATGATCGCAAAAGAGAGGCAAACGAAGCAAAAAGATGA
Source organism: Yarrowia porcina (assembly GCA_900519025.1). Classification (NCBI taxonomy): domain Eukaryota; kingdom Fungi; phylum Ascomycota; class Dipodascomycetes; order Dipodascales; genus Yarrowia; species Yarrowia porcina. Next base: position 1,183,282 of record ULGT01000010.1, on the reverse strand, counting down.
ATGAGCTCTGTAAAAGTGTTTTGCATGATAATTTGTAACTAGATAGAGTGTCCTGAGCTTTTCAACCTACTTATTTCAGCTTTTATTCGTTGAATATTCGACCTACGGTATTCTCACACGGCAATTTCGGTCAATTAATGGTACCGGTACCGGTACTGACAGAGAAAGGATAAATACAGCAGTAATCAATGTCAGAGGCCTAAATGACAAGTATTATAGTTAACTGTACTAATAACAATCAACCTTGTTATTTGCTACGCAAACAACTTTTTTTCTAGTTTTCCTTGTATTTTAGGCCTCCCCTATCAAGGGTCACTTCCTGAAACAACACAACAGAGATATGAAGACCAATAAAAGATACTTGGAATGAAGAGAAGTTTGGAATAGTTTAGTACTAGGTCCAATACGTGTGATAGACAGCTTATTACAGCTTATTATTTGATATTCTCGCAATATCTCGACTTTTATTGTTACTGTTCCCTTTATAAAGATTCAAGGTTATATCAGAGTGATATTTTCACCTCTGCGGATATTAGAATACAATGTGTATACATTCGTAGCTTGAAGAAAGCTGTATATATTCTAACTTAGAGCTTCTCACCTCTTTTACCAACTTTTGATGGTTATATTACAGCTTCTAAATCAACTCTTGGAAGGTTCACATCTATAGTCATCCCAGATCGGCTTAAAAAAGTTACAGGAAAGAATAATAACCAAAATAATATGTGTAGGAGCCAACGATAAAGCTTTGAGGGTCTTCATTCACTTCATTTCTGTTCATATAAAAAGTTGATTTCACGATTTTTACTACCAGTACCGGTACGGTACTTGTAGTCTCCCGCACTACTAATCTCCTGCTGTGGTTCGTACAGGGAGAGAAACTGATGCAATAGAAGGTACGAGTCACAACAAAAGATAGCTAACCGGCTACTAGGGGCTATTACAAACGTTTCAAGACATCCATAGGACTTATTTGTAACATTTCTTCCTCAGTATAGTGAGTGATACTTAATTCCCCTTCACTAGAAGTAGTAGCAATACAGATTTTACATATTTACTACTACCCGGTACTGAAGAGGTCTACCACACTCTGCTAAACATTATGATGCTTTTCTCATTCTTGATTTCAGATCTTATTCTTCAATTTGCCACTATCATCACACCCAAGTTTTTGGTCCTCTCCAAAGCTGATGAGATGAAAGATAGATACTCAGCAATAAGGATACTAATTAGCTAACCGTTAAACTGTGACAAAAATAGGCTAGAAACAACGTAGTGCCACTCTTAGATTACCTATTTTCAACTTATTGCCTTCTTTTTTTGTCTTGTTACTTAGTGTGATGCTGCAAGAGAAGAGGGAAACTTGGTAGAACTATTTACAAGTGAGATATAAAGATGACAAATGACTACTAGTGGCTAGTGAAAAGATAACAGTTATCTTATATTGACGCTTTTCAGCTTTTTTACATCAACTAAATGAGTTATCATTACGCCTGCATTTTGTCTCCCATGACCTGCTGAGGGAAACAAGGTGGGGAAGAAGAAGAGAGGTTTGGGTGAATAAGGGATACTTCAAGACCCCAGAATCTGTTTGTGTAACTTATGCAAGGTATTTTAAGGTGTTTCGTGGTACACCTTGTCTCTAGGAGATTAGATTAATAAGATAAATTACACTCTGCAGTGGAGATGACCTGAAATGGGTAAACATAGAATGGCCAATTCAGATGAATGGATACTAATAACTTGTTGGCATATATAGGGAGCTTTTTAGAACTATTCTTCTTTATTTGGCCTTGCCTGGCTATATTATTCAAGTTTTATTGTCACCCAGAAATCCATGATGCCTCAGAGCGGAGAGGTAAGTGCATCAGTAAATACCCACAGAACTCCATACATAAACTGCCGGCTGCAATTTTTTTAACTCTTTCTCTACGTACTTTCAGTTTATGTCCTCGGACAATCGATCTTCCATCAGCGATTGTCTCCCCCATCTGAGCTGCTCAAAGAAACGAGAGTGGAGGCAGATGCAGGCTTATGGATAGCTCTGAGATAAAGAGAAAAGCTGAAATAGAAAGAGATAAAAAACTAGTAATACTCAGTTTAACCCAGAGCGTCTGTAGAGCTACTTGTATATGCAGTTGGAACAGAAATGCGGTGATAAAACCACATGGTGACATCAAGAAATGTAGGCCCAGTATGGATTCGACGCGAAGAGGAATGAATACGTCAGAAAGTATCTCTGTGAAGGCAAGAAGTGCAGTAATATGTACTACCGACCATAATTAATACGAGCAGCTCTTTTATTTCTTTCGAATCACTTTTTTTTCGTCCGTCTAGGAAGACATAAGAGTCTATGATTTTTTTTATAACGATGAAAGTAGGATGCTCACTGAAGAGAGGTAAATAGAGCAATAATACATTCATTGTACATCAAAGAGTAATCACTAGAGCCATTCTTGCTACGTCAACAGTTCCTGGCTCTTCATTCTTTTCATTTCAGGTTTTATTCGTCAATTTTTATTTCATTCTCTAACAAGAATTTATCCACTAGTAAACGCTGTGTACACACCAGAATGGAACATGACAAAATAATCTAGAATAGACATTCACAAGCTACCTATTACTGTATACTGTCTGTTTCAAACAGTTTTGACTACTCACTATTACTCGTCTCCACTTATATTCTTTTGATTATCAGACTGTCCCTACATTAGGGTTCTTCCTCCATCGATGAAGTTCACAGAACAGGGAGAAATACAGCCACAATACAAGTTAAAGACATGGAGAGGTAGTATAACCTACTCCATTTACTATTGTTGACACTAGGAGCATTTATTGTTACTGTATATTTTCTTTTATTGCTCATTACATCGAGTTGTGCCCGTCAATGATCTTGTCTCCTCATCAATGACCTGGGATTACCCATAATCAGAGATAAAAAGTATGATGAACAAGTCAGTGTATCTTTTTTGTAGCTATTAAAGGGTATCTGAGCACAGGTTGAGTTCACTGAGATGTTTCTAGTCCACTACACTCTTTTCTTATGAAGACAGAAGCGCAGTCGCATGATGTCGCGATCAATTGGAATATATTGAAATAAAAAGGACAAGAAAAGAAGGCACAGTTACTCAAGACATTAAAGCGGCCTAAACTGTGTGTTCAACCACTTCTTCCATAGCTGGATATCTTTTTCGGGCTTTATTTACCTTGTTCTGTGAGCTTTACAGGACTACAATAATGGAAGGGCGTAACTAGATACATACATTCAAGAATAAAAGCTGAAAACAATGGATGTGAAAAAACATAGATACTTTTAATAGCTAGTAGTAAGAAATAGTGTAATCGCTGTTTCTAATTACATACTATTACTGATTTCTCTCTGTTTGGTAAGTAGACAAAACTTAGACGCAGAAACAAATGGATTGATAGGGGAAGAAAAAAGATCAAGGAGTACAGAAAGTACCTACCGGTAGTGACGTTATTTCAGACTTGCAATACACAATAAAAGACTTGTTTCTGTTTTTGGTATACATTAATGCTTCATTTAGCTCTGTTCTGAAAGTACAGCATGAAGATGGAGAAACTAAAGTAGTGGAATTCGAAGAAAAAAGTTGAAATTGAGAAGAAAAAAAGATCAGAGACGTTCATTTAGCTAATAATTTACTTCTCGTCAGCTCTTATTCCATTTTGAATGTATTTATGCCACCTTTGACTCTTCTCTGTGAACACCACATATTTAGAAAGTAGCATGGAGTGATAGAACTCCCTAAATAGAGTAATGAAGTAGGATTGAAGTACAAAAAGAGAATCCTATGGTGTTATTATAGGCATATAATAGGTCTTTGAGTACCCCTTGAAGTTACTGATACATTTGTTTACCGTCTTTCTCTCTGTTATGTAAGCAAGGTTAAGAGACAAAAGGATGACATACGAAAAACTTGTATAAATGACAGATAAAAGCTGAAATTGAGAAGCATAAACTGCTTGAGACATTCTAGATAACTTATAGTATGTAATAGACTGGCTTTCGCTGCGATTGGTATATCACCCATGGAATGTTCACCTTCACACTGTAAGCCCTACGAAAGAGACAAACATCAAGCGCTGGAGAACTTGAAAAATTGGAAGATACAAGCTGAAACCGGTCTAGCTAGTCATCATTATGCAGATGATAGCCTCTTTGAGTCCACCATTACTTCATTCACCTCTTTTTTGGGAGTCTTCAACCAGTAGATCGAGAGGCAAATTTGATGGCATAACTTTACTCGATGAATGAGGAAGAAAAGTTGAAAGTAAGTAAAAACAACATTCCATGTCATCAAATATGCCTGTAGTACGTAAAATACCTCCTTGTTATGTTTCTAGTATCCTCTTCTACTTGTTGTGTATACCTCGGTTTGTCAAAACCTGTGGAAGACGCACGATTTAGGTACCAGCACCTAGTTATTCTAGAAACGGAGGAGAATTCAGAGCGAGAGAAGAGGTGCAAAACATTTCAGTAGCCCAATAACTTGCTTCAGATCACAATTACTACCTTCCCTATGTGGGGCCGTTACATTTACCCCTGCTCTGTTGGCGGCACCATATCATGGGTTCGGGGAACCTGAAAAATGATAATATAAAAGCTGGAAGTAAGTGTGAGGAGTAGTTAATAATAATTAAAATGACAACAAGTAGATAAACAACAGCTTATGCATGTCTCTGGTACAGTGTATACATGACAATTGGAACAGGCACGAGTTTAACTCTTTTGGGAAAATTCCGTTTTAGAGTTAGGGCTGGGTACCTCTATAGGAAAGATTCGTGTCCACCGATGTGTTGTTGGGAGATTGTTGACGTGACCTTTTTTCTTCCTCCACATCCACACCCTCACATTCCGCTCCACGTGTCCTCCACCCAAAACACGACAACAGATGACCGAGGAGTATTGGTAAGTACAATGAGGGGGTCGCTTACATGGAAGGCGCTCTTGGGAAGGTATTGATGTGTTTGTAGGTGTCGCGTCGTCGACGGGGACAGAACAGGACGAAACGCGTCTCTACGGGCGTGAGGAGGGCGGCATCAACCCACAGGGACGTGGCAGTGCTCTCCAAATGTCTAGGATAGGCTGCTAGTGGGATGGACAGCTCTTAATAGCCCGTTTCCAAGCTCCTGACGTCGCTGTTACACCCCCTCACAACACACACGTCAGTACGCCCTAAAAGGACTGCCAAATGTCGCGTAACGACCTGAACCGCGACATGCGGGTCAGGTTATTTCCGTAGCTATGTCGTTATATATTAATATGATAGTGTGAGTCCATATTTGTCATCTGTAGCTCGTTTTCAGTCGTTTTCTGTGTGTTTGTAAGTGGTTTTGCCCCTGGCTGTGGTGTCGAAAATCACTAAGTGTTGGGACTTTGCATTGTTTTACGTGACGTGGCGTCGAAAATGGCACGTTTGGCCAAATATCTCACCTTATGCATGACGCGTAAAGCCTTTGAGGGCGTTAAATTGTAGAGGCTATCCGTCGCTATCTCACAGTATAAATGTTTTACGTGTCTTGTGTTGATTACGTGATATATTTCCGGTATAGTGTCGAGGTTCACGACTTTCAAAATTTTTATAAGTCCTAAATCGTTGGGATATATCAAGTGAGCTTGTTCACACGGTCCTGTCCTGAACAAAATTTCCCGTCTAGCGGGTCTAACTAGCTACCCTAACCGCGAGCCGCGGGACACCGCGGCTCGTCCCAAAAGAATTTTAAGATTAGAGTATCGTTCCAATTGTCATGTAATGCCTTGTACATATTTTAGCAGTACTGCCCCCCGTTTGTCAACGTCACAAGAAAGTCCCAAGTCATCATCCAGAAAACAGCATAAGTTGAAGAAGAAAAGCTGAAATTAAGAAGGATAAGAGCCTTAAAATGTGTTCCCTAACAATTAGTAGATATGTGACAATATAATGTTATCCTTGGTATATTTATGCACTAGTATTTCACCCTGTCCTTTCAGCTTCTATGATGGAGTGGCAAAATGCGTGTCTAGGAACAACTCGATGAATAGGGAGAAAAAAGTTGAATGAGCTTGAATGAAGCTCTAAAGACATTTTTTAGAGCTTTTTGGTGCAGTATTATTTCTTCTTAATCTATATGGTATTCTTTTCTGCCGTCTATCTTTCATTTCTCTCGGCATCGTCTTACCTGGGGACAAATGTTGATGCAGGGACAACTCGATTGCTTGAAATGAAAAGTTGAAATGAAGTAGGATAAAAGGCAAAAGACACTTGAATGGCTCATTTGATACCACAGTATTACTATCAAGTGTACCAGTTGTGTATTACTGCTGACACCACCTCTGTTCTTTGGGTGGGGGTCATGTTTGGAGCTGTGAGAAAAATAACGGCCTTGTATTACACAATTTAATCGAGATTATATAGACCACATTGAATATCTGCTAGCACTATGAATATCGATATTAGATAATTGATTATCTCGTTTTATTCCCAGTCTACATTACTACTATATGTTCCCCAGTTCTGTGAGCACCAAAGCTTGAGAGACAGAATTATGGCTGGGAATATCACCATAAAATAGTGAAGGGAAGTTGAATTAAATCAAGATTAAGTACTCAAGATACCTGGCTTGTCTGTATTGTGCGCCCTATTACTTTGGGATGCTGGTATGACTGGTTGCTGCTACGATTTGCTCTGTTCTGCAAGTCAACAGAGGGTAAAATCATTCACAGGTATAAGTCGATAACTCCACTGATAAAAACTGAAATGGAGTAGAATAAAAAGTCTTTCGTACCATTTAAGGCCTCTAGTTGGCTAATTGATAACTCCTTCTCACCCCTAGCATGTTCCATTAGTGTATTTCTTCTTGTTCTGTGGGCTTCTTTGCGGAGTGACGAAGTTGTAGACATAAGGATGAGATTTAATGACGACTAAAAGCAGAATTCAGGAAGAAAATAAGACCCATTACAACAATTTAGATGTAATTGTCCGGTTAGACACTTCTTGCAAGCAAAAAATATGTAGGGGAGCCGCAGTCTCTCTGTATGCTGTCATTGAGATTACCAGGAGGACCTTGAGGTTGGATTATCTTGTGTGGCAAACAACAAAATCACTAAGAAGGCTACTAATTTGGAACACAGATTCAAGTTAGCAATCATTGCTATATAACTCTTTATGAGGTCGCTAGTAGGTTAATACTTTCGAGTTTGTCTCTGCTCTGTAGACATCGTAGATGGAATGGCAAATATTAGGGCCTGCGGTAACTAGAAAAACTGTGGAATAAAAGATAAATATAAGTAATTTAAGAGGCAGAAGATGTTGGCAACATTCAGTAATATATATTTAGAAACCTCTTCTTGTTCCTGGTATATACAATTACAGTGTTTATCCCTGTTTAAAAGGATCAGGTACATACTGGGAAGCAAGTCTCAGTCTAGTACAAGTAAGACAACCATACGATGTCTGTATTATTACTTTTCAAACACATCAATTAACTAAATAAGAACTCACTTATTCATACTATCTCTCAGAGACTGCAATGTCGGAGTCTCCCGATACTCCTTGGGGGCTTTTGCTTCAGTCTTCTGTCGCTTTGTAGGACGTCCTGAAACACCCTGCTCCAAGGGGGTCTGGGTAGCTTTCCTGTGGTGTTGTGTTGCTGCAGCTGCTAATCCGTGTGCTGATCCCTGAGATTCTCGAGAAATAGACTGTTCCGCAGAAGGCCCGTGGTAAAGATGAGGAGTTTGTGGAGGGTAAGTGAAAGGTGGTGGAAGGTGATCTGGCTGAGTTGAAGGTAGTTGAGTAGCGGACAGAGCAGTGAACCGTATAATGTTTTCTTGGCGTTCTGAAGAACTTGCTGATGAAGCAGAGCTCGTAGGGGGCAGCTTCAGGAGGTCATCCTCTTCTTCAATCTTGACCTCAGGGGAAGGAGCAACGGGAGTAGATGTTCCAGCGGCATGAGAAAGAAGAAGATGAGAGCAGTCCTGATCATTAAAGACGCCCTGGGAGGTAAATGAGTTGTCTGTAGGAACTGTGGAGGTAAATGAGTTGTCTGTAGAAACTGTGGAGGTAGTGTTCTCAGGGTGGACTTTAACAGTGGAAGAGTTGGAAGTAGAAGCGAAGGTAGAGCTGGAAGTAGAAGCTTCGTGAGCGTTTCTAGAAATATTTCCAGATGTGGAAGAGCCTCCAGAGATGTTAGAGGCAGAAGCAGTCTTTGCCTTTGAAGACTTTCCAGCAGTAGTTGAAGCATTTGTTGATGAATTTGAGGCTCTCACAGTTCTGGAACTTGTGGGCGGCATAGAGTCCTTTTTCACCTTTTTGGACCCTCCCTGGCTGACAAGAGAGCTTGGCGTAGTCCCAGATGAAGTGGGTGTTCTTTTCTCAGCTCCAGGTGCTTCTGCAGATCTGTTCGAAGGGTTGGTCGTCGAAGTCTTGGAAGTCGAAGTCTTGGAAGTCGAAGTCTTGGAAGTCGAAGTCTTGGAAGTCACAGTGTTGTAAGTCGAAGTCTTGGAAGTAACAGTGTTGGAAGTCGAAGTACTGGGAATCACAGTGTTGGAAGTCAAAGTATTAGGAGTCACAGTGTTGGAAGTCGAAGTACTGGGAGCAGTTGAAGTACTTGGCTCTGTCGCAGAAACTGAGCTAGAGAGTTTAGAGGAATTTTTCTTGGCTCCAGACAGACTTTGATTGTTTCTAGGCCCCTCTTCATCACTGACCTCGGTCGCACTAACCTGAGAAGAAGGAGGTTGGCAGGGTTCAACGCGTGTTTTCTTTTGCTCTTCATGTCCGCAGAACCTCTGTAACCGTTCATAGGCTTCCTCTCTGATTGCAAAGTTCTCTTCTCGCCCCATGGCTTCATTGAAACAGGCTAGGAACACTAGACAAGGTGTAATGTTGTCCAAGTCATCACAATGCTTGGTGTATATATCTGATAAGACTCCCAGACCATTAGTAGCGCCCAGAGAAGTAGTAGTGCCAACAGATTGTCCAGATGGTTTCTCTGTCTCGCCATCTCTGTCAAGCTCAGTGGGCTGCGTTTCTTGACTTTCATACTGCGGAAGAAACCACGAGTAAAAACTGAGCCAAGCTTTCGCAGAGAAGTTATCCACAATGGACGATTGCCGGGGTTTCTCTTTCATCTTTTCATACAGCTTTTTCCACTGATAATCACTCTTGTGAGGAAATTGAGTGGTCAGCACTGTAGTAGCATCAGCAGAAGAAGCTGCAATCTTCAATGATAGCCCTTCACATAAAGTGGCTAGAACCTGATCATGATAACGAGTAGTTTTAGTCTCACTTCTCATATAGAACTCTGGAAACCTCTTTGAAAAGTGTTTAAAGTATCCTCCATGATCTCCTAGAGTGCATCTATCCACATTGCTGCCCCTATCAAGATAAATGTCTTTCCACTCTGCAGCACTTCGATGCGGAAATCTTTCGTGCATCAATTTGAAAGCATCTTTAGAATCTTCTCGACGTACTTTACTGGCTAGTTCTGTGACAGCGCAAATTTCAGCTCCATCAACGAATCGCATTCGCTTGACATCTGTATGTTCCAACAAAGCTCGAAAGTTTGTAGAGTGATCAAGACTGTATAAGGCACCAGACTCGAGTCCGTACTCAATCAGATTCTTTAGCAGCTCATAGGTAAAAAATTTGGGAACAAATTCTTCGTTCAGTTGCGTGTTTCTCCAGAAATTCGTGAGGTATAATTTGCTGACGTGCTCCACGGCTTCCACGTACTGGTACTCCAAATCACCACGTCGCGTGTAGTTTAGACACCATATCTGATTGCATAATTTTAGAAGTTCTTTCAGTTGACTATTCCAGTCATCGCTACCATTTTTATCGAGGTAATGGAGGTAGAAGATTGTTTCCAGAAGGCCTTCTTGGGGGGTGGTCATGTTGAGGGGTGAAGAGAGGTTGAAGTGGCAAGACAATAATCAACGACAGATATAATTAGAGAGGCTGCTTTAGTCCTTCCTTATTGTTTTTGTCGTATACTTGCCAGATTGGTTTTTATGGAGTTGACATCATGTACACCAAAACTCATCATCAGGGTACCGGTACCCGCACCAGTATGTACAACACTTCATGTAGGAGTACAGATACGTGAGAGGCTTGCAGAAGTTATATGAAGGGTTCTATAGCTACCAATTGTCTCTATTATCTGCTCCAGTGCTTTAGTAAATCTCTTTTTGCTGGTGGAAGACAGTTTCACATGACACGCTCTGTTAATGAGTTTCGCGTCAAGGGTTGGATCAGAAATACGCGAATAAAGCACTACCAGGAAATGATAGACTAAGGGAGCTGTTTTGATCGTCCTTGACTAACCATAAATCAACTTCTCCTCGTCAAATTTATGTGATTTTGTCCATATGAGAGCAAATGAGCACTTCTCATAGATTCCCAAACGGGAAGTTACAAGGGTACTGGGTCAGAATAGACAATTCATGGGCCACTCGAATAATCCAAAGACATATACTCAGTTTTACATCACCATATGATGAATCTGTTTGTAGCTTTGGTTTTCTGAGCAGGTAGGTGTTATAGACCTTCATCTTCATTACCAGATATTGTTGCTTACAGTGGGGAGAGGCAGGTTTCCTGGTACAGTATTTTAAAGCTTTAGTTACACAATACACCAAGTCTAAAGCTCTACGTGAATTGTCCTAGTCATTCTCACCGGCCACATTGGTAGGGCACTCGATGCGACACCTGCAACTATCGGTACTGGTACCGTGTACATACTTCCTTACCATCCAAGCTACACGCCTGAACGAGTGATCCCCAGCACGACGAGAAGTCCACATTGGCAAGATGAGTTCCTAGTTATGGGATTATGTCTGAAAGATTAGTGATACTCGCACCAGCCGTGGATATTCAAGAGAATCTAGAATTACACATATTATATGCTTTAGGTTTGTTCTGTAAACTACCGTCTACTGTATGTACGATACTATAGTCGCCTTCAATACAAATCGGTATGCTGTTATCGTTATATTTGTAGGGTGGTCGCTCTTGACACTTGTACTATACCCGCATTCTGATCCAATCCCATGAAAATTGTTGTTCTGATATTTGTGCATCAGTACTGATACTAACTGCAAGTACTTGTAATCCCTTTGAGGCCAATGCTGACTATGGAAAAGGTATTTCTTCACTACAACTTGCACTTGTGCTTACTTCTACCGCTACTTCATGGAAACGTGACCTCAGCAACTGTAGGGAGATATCTCCACATGCGCAATAAGGTTAGGAGGTGTATTGAAGCCGCATGCATCAATAGAGTTGTCGCCCACAATGGAATGTAAACACTCTTCAGAACTGGAGACGAACAGAAATTGCCCTTGAGTGAATGACTGTTGAAATGCTGGTGTTTGGACTGGCTTACTTGTAATAAGCCGGAGAGCTCAAAAATGAGTGCTTGCACTGGTGAAGTGCATCGAGGGACAGTGTGCTCCATGGTCTATGTGCACTCAAAATAGGTGACATAAGAGAGCTCAGTCATCAGATTATGAGTGTGAATATTACAAGTACACACTAATACTCGGAATTATTTTCTCTTGTTTTCAGTCCTACAGAACTTGTATGCTCCAGTAGTGGTACTCGTGCCAGTCTTCTCTCTTCTTTCTCGTTCTCCTTTCAGCCCCTGGAGATGGACAGGTGGCGATGACGTCAACATTGCAGTATGCAGGAGCCCCAAAAGGGTTGGGGGAGTTCCATGCTCCACAGGTGATGAGAAAACCTGTGTGGAAAATGGACTACCTCGTCTCGCGTCTACAAGTACGATACCACACAGCCCCGACATTTTTCCGTAACTGTGTGGTCTATGTTTTCACCCTTTACTTGTAGCGAGTTGATGATACGTTCTCGTAAAAGGGTGACACGCGAAACCCACTTAGAGTTCGGCACAAGGTGAGAGGTTAAGAGCAAATAGGAATGCTTCCGGATAGAGCATGGCCAGCGAAATACGTACGATAGTAAGAGAGGTGGCGAATTCACAATCGTTATCGTGCCAGAGAATGTGTCTTATAATTAATAAACCGGGTCTGTTGAAGAAACCGTTCCGTTGACACGCATGCGCCATGCGGTGTACCGTGTAAAAATAGACTTATTTGTGGGGTGTGTCGTATTTGCTCGTAAAGCGTTGCTCAATTTTGGGGACACATTCTGTATCAATCAGATGAAATGTGATCCACCTTCTAGAAACTCGAGTAAATTAAAATATTACGAAGCGTCTATGTGGGATACGAAGCTCTGGCTATGTAATACAGTTCCCGCCAAAACTCACCCCCTCTATTGGGGCTGTCCCCTGAGATCGTCCAGTTTGGTATTGGTGACAAATGCTACCCTGCCAGTATACGATACACACATGGATGACAAGATCTACTGTCTAGGACTCTAACGATACCACTCACTCATAGTGTTTCCCCTTGCTTGGCTCCAAAAATGACACTCAGAAAACATAGCTGCACCCCACAGCTCAACTTCTACAGCAAGAAACACTCGTCAAAAATATCTCTCTCCTGACAAGTGAGGGGGTGGTTTGGGGATAAAGCCGAGCCGTAGAAAGACTTCCGCAACAGGACTCGTAGAGCAATGTTTGTCTTCTGAGCTGCTCTCGCACACAGATGCGCATATACTGACGCACACCTCCTAAGGGCCTACGGAGGGGCCAACAACAACAGCCTCAAGAGGTTTCAATTGTAGGTCATCAAAAGAAGGCGCCCCCTGCCTGTATTAACTGGGCCCTGAGAAATACGGGAAATGAAATGATAATATCTGTGACTCTTAGGCATGAGGGGATCTAGGTGAAGTCAACAGAAATCGATACAGTGCTGTGGAACTATCTTTTGAAGGTCTGATAAATATCCCAACCTAAGAAACGTATGTACTGTGTCTTTTCTCTGATGTAGGCCCCAAATCTCCGACAATTATTATATGGGGGGAGCACCAGATATTATGTGCAACCAGTCCTTGTGCGAGCGAGCCACATAATGAGGACAACCTCACGATGTATATATAGGACTGGTTCCTGGCACTTATCGAGCTCTTCATCCAACCAACTCTTCTCCCACTAACTCCGCCATCTCCGGGCTCTCTAGCCACAACACACTCACTTACATCCACCGACCATCTATACACTCGTTTTGACCAATGATCTGCCTTCACTGTGGCGAAGAATTTCCCGCTAGCGAAGAGTCCAAGCACAAGAAGGAATGCAAGATGATTTTGCCTTAGCGAACTATCGTACATATAAGCACGAATTTATATCTATTTTATTAATATATTGAATTAAATTGTATAAGTATCAGTTAGTAATTAGAAAATGAGAGTGTTTCAGGGAGCGTATGGGGGCGGAGAAAAGTCATTCTTGATGGCAAAAACAGAAACAGGAACACTGACTTTTCCAGAGCTTTCCTTGGTTTGACCTTTGATGGAGACCTCCAGAAAGTAGTTGTGGCTGATGAGATCCGTCTCAAAGTTGGCTGGAGGCATCGATTTGAGACTAATGGGAATCTTCATGTGCGCCATTGGCTTTCGTAGCGAAACCTCGCCCTTTGATATCCTCTGTTTCGAGCCGTTGGTGACAGCATACATCTTGTAGGAGACTGTCTTAACAACAGGCCCAGGACACGTCTGAGGTGCTAGCTCAAAGTAGCTGTTCTCTTTGGTGATGGGATGCACATGCAGTCGGTACTGAGAAAATTGAAACTGACGAACAGATAGATCTCGAGGGTCCAAGTCGCTTTCCGAATTTATCATATCAATCTTGATGGGGTAAAAACACGACAATCGAGGGTCTTTAGCACGGTCGTTAACTTCCAGACTCAGCTTATAGCTAACCATGGCATCTCCATTGTAGAGCGTGGGAGCATCAACATTTATACTATGGACAAAAGAGTAGTGTAGATAGTCTGCCGAGGTCTTGGTATAAGTGAACTTGATCTTTTCTTTGAGAAACTGCTTCTTTTCCTTCTTGTATCGCTGAGTGCCGATAAGATAGAACTCAACGAGACTCTCACTGTATTCAATTGAGCTCAAGAGTCGGGGAGTGAGCTTGTGAACGGTGAAAGAGCCGAAGATTTCATCTTTAGAGTCGAAATGAGTTCGCTGGAGCTTGATATCAACGGGGTTGAACTGAGTCTTTAGTCGGTGGGTGGCTTCGAGTAGTAGAAAGTCCATGGAGTGTGCTGCTGTGGAGTGTAGTAGGAAGTTCTGTGTAGGGGAGGGTGTTAGACGGGGATCACTGTACATTTTTTAGAAGCTGATGGAGGTAGGAGCATCGGTATAAATATCCTGGGAGCTTTCTCTGTGACTAATAACTGCTGGACTCAGGTTCTCAGTCCATTTCAATCAAGGTTGAGTCTGGCATGTCGCTCGGTGATTGTTCACGCAGCTAAAAAGGCTAAAATGGCTCTTTTTCCAGCCATGTGACTAACAATTGAGCTCGCAAAAATTGGTAATCAGCCGGTAGTGCGTTTCCGAAACCTCCTTCCACTCAAGGGCTCTTGTTAGAGGCCCAGAAGGTTACAGTTGCAGCGCTCCTGATGCAGGACTGGCTCATTATGATGTGGCTAAGAACTTGGCGCCGCACACACAAGACTGTCTTTATCGTGATGCATTGCAACTCGTGAAGCAGTTCTGCTCTCCTATTGATCCCAAATGATTGGATATCACGTTTTTGCTCTATGAATTTTTTGTTCCGAAGTTGGTTCCGCCTACTTTTTGGCTTCCGATAGCTTTCCCGATAACTTTCAGTCCAACCTAGACACTAATTATTAAAATTGAATCTCAAACATGAAATTGAGTGGCAGAATGACGAAGAAAGCAAAGGAATATTTCACGCCGTTCTGTACAAGCAACGCGTGCTTACACATCAATCATACGTCATTCATGTATCCGAGGGTATTTTTTTTCCCAGCTGTCGCGATAATAACACGGGATCTGTGCATGCCAGAATACATACTTTTGCCACTGAGCAGCCCCATGGGGCTAAAGCACCTTGGTGACTCGCATGGGGCTCAACCCCGCCATAGCAAGACTGCGTAGAGCCGTTCCTTTCTTCTTCTAGATGATTCTCCGTCATATTTGATTCCCGAAACATCCATCTTAACGAAGTGGAGGGGTCCAACGGTCTAACTTCAGAATTTCGGCTTATGACTCATGGCTTTAATTAAAACATCACCAGAAAAATTCCAACTTGAAATATGGAGTCCGGTATGTACGGAGAACTTGTACTGTACCTGGTACCTACAGGGACAACAATAAATTCACAAAACGGATTCAAAACTAGCCCCCTATGACTCTACAACTTGAATTTTCCGTTATTTTCTGTCAAAAATGGGTCAATGAGTCTTCAATTAGAATTCAGACATGGATCTCAGATCGTCTCCTCGGCTATTGATTGAAACGGGTTTAAACAGCTTTCCAAACAATGATATACCCTTGCGACAAGCTGAAAGCATTCGGACTCCGGAAACTGGAAAAACTGTGTGCGTGACTCAATGTTGCATGGCACATGTATAGATGAGCAGTATCGGATTCCGTTCGCTTCTCGGAAGACCAAGTAAATGATATGGATGACCTCAGATCAGCTCCATTTCGCTATAATACAAGTTTTGGGCCTAACTCACAGTGAATTACATCGTTATTACTGTCACCTCTGAGTGACTCATGAGATAGTTCTGGTTTCATAAGTAGAAGCACTATCACTACCCTCCGGAAAAAGGCAAGTGTACAAGCACCTGTATCCTGTGCAAAATTCTAGAGATTCTGGTACCACAAGGTGCCCATTGTCATCCTTAACAATCTTCGACTGATAAATCATTTCCGCTTACTCAGCATATCTACGCAACTCTAATACTTCAAGGTCACGTGAAGATAACGAGATTATGTAGCATTCCAGTCCAAACTAGAGAAGTGGTGGGGGGCCATTACCAAGGCTTGTAACCATTATCGACCCATGACATACTTAAGAGAGGGCCTAGATTCCCAAAAAATGCTTTCATCGAACCCAATAATCTTCTTCTGGTAGAGAATAGGTCACCCCCAAAGTTCCAATAAACCTGTATTATTAAGCGAGCCCAACGGTGTGGTTTAAGTTGGTGGGGGTCATCATAAGTTGCGCAGGTTATAAAACCGTCCTCGACACACACATCTACAAAACACCAAAACCAACACAATGCCATCAGCAATTATTGTCGGAGGAGGAATTGCCGGTCTGCGAGCCGCCAACGTTCTCAAATCTCATGGACTCAAGGTGACTGTACTGGAGGGACGAGATCGAGTGGGAGGACGTATCCTCACTGAGACCGAGCCCTTCATGCACGAGATGGGAGCCTCTTGGTTCCATTCTACGGCCACCAACAACCTGATGCCTCTTCTGAAGACCCTCAACATCGAGGGCTACTTTGACGACTCTTCTGCTGCCGCTATCACCGAGAATGGACCTGCCAAGGGTTCTGGAGGAAACGTCAAGAACGAGTTTGTTGCATGGGCTCACAATTACTTCAAGCTCAACCCTGCTGCTGAGGATATCAGCGCAAAGAGGCTGTACCAAAAGTATGCTGAGAGCGTCTCTCACATTAACTCCGAGGCCAAGGAACAGGGATACGCTGTAGCCCGGTTCTTTGAGATCCCCTTTGGCCTGCCCTTTTCAGAAATCTCTGGAAAGGCCGTCTCAGGAGCTGGAGGAGCGCGACCTCGAGATCTCTACATTCTCAATGGCTACACCAAGGTCATTGACTGGCTCAAGAAGGACATTGCCGACGATATCAAGCTTGACGTTGATGTCTCTGCTGTGGAGAAGACTTCCGATGGCTACAAGGTGACCACCTCAAAGGGTGACTACACTGCTGATGCCGTCATTGTGGCTGCTCCTCTTAACGTTCTGAAACGAGGCGATATTTCTTTGCCCGCTGATGTCTCCAAGGTGTCTCAGGCTCTTCAGAAGATGTCGTATGGAGGAATGAGCAAGATTTACCTCACTTTTGACAAGCCTTTCTGGGATACTTCTGTCGACCAGTTCCATTACATTCCTTCTGAGAACGCCAAGGAGGCCGTTTTGAACCAGCCCTTCCTGATCGTCAACCTGGCTGCCTCAGGAAAGGCCCAGGGTCTATGTTTCCTGACTTCCAAGGAGACTTCTGACCTGCTGGAGAAGACCTCGAGCAAGGACGACATCTTCAACCTCATCAAGCCTGTACTTTCTGTCCTCGGCCACAAGGACGAGAAGCCCACGTTCGTAGAGCGAACCAAGTGGACTCAGGACAAGTACGCTGGCAACGGTACCTTCTCTTCCACCAAGGTTGGAGATGATCGAGGAGCCTGGCTTGAGGCTGTACATGCCGTTTCTGGAAACCTTCAGTTTGCCGGCGAACATTGCGCTTTTGACAATGCTGGAGCAGCTGATGGAGCCTTTGACAGTGGCAGTGTGGCCGCCAAAAAGATTCTGGAGGAGCTCAAGGTGACTTACAAGAACGACAACTTCGCCAAGCTCTAAAAGAGACGGAAGTTGTAGAGAAGATATAGTATAAAACATTAGCATTGATTAAAGATGATATTTACTGGGCCATTCGGAGGACAAAGTTGACAACGACAGCGGCCAGCAGGAAGATACACAGCATGGTGGGGCCGAATCGGTCATCGTAAGGACCAGAGCCTCGCTTTCGGATGGCAGCAGCTCGCCAGTGGTAGGTGACGAGAGCGTAGCCCATGGTGGCCATGGCGACCAGAGTGAACATACCGGCAGAGATTCGGCCAACCTTGTCACCAAAGTTGAGCAGACCAACGGCCAGACCGCCGAGGATGACGGTGAAGTTGAGCCACGACAGGAAGGTTCGCTCGTTGGCGAAGAAAACCTTGGGCTCGACCCGGGTGGGCAGAGCGATTCGCTTACCGGGGGCAGACTGGAGCAGAGGTGCTGTGGACACTGGGTTAGTATGGGGCGGGAAGAATTGTCTGTAGGAACGAGTAGGGGTCTCAGCGGGTGGGTATAACTATTGGTAGAGCTTAGTGCATTGGTAGAATTCGTGTCGATCGGTGGGCATGTGCTGGTGAGCATTTCCATCAAGTTTGTTGTAATCCAGTGTGGTGTTGATGAAGCTGATTGTAATGACTGTAGGCGAGAGAAGTGGGTATGTGCACGATACTGTCATTGTCGTAACAGCGTCTTCCTGTTGATCTCGTCGAAGAACTGTTGATATCGCCCATTGTCATATTCTCGATGTCGTCGATTTGTCCATGTGTGTTGACTGTATTGAGGGAAGTTCGAATGTGAAAAGGGAGGAGCTTTCCCGAGCACTACCAGCGTCGCAAGACCGTCGCGAGACCCACCCGAGCATGTTCCCATCGCATCCCGTTCAGAAATACTCACTTTTGTGTGAATGTGTGTTTTGTGAAGCTCGTTGCCAAGTGAAGAAGGACTGATATCCTCGTCGACTTTAGCGTCGTCGCTAACCAGCATAAAGTTCGACGTACAGTACGTTTTTGGTAGGGTAAAACTGTGTGAAGTTTGGAGATTACGCAAGATAGAGTTGAGGTGAAAAAAGCCCATATTGCGAGAATACCGCGCTGTCTTTACAGCTTGCCGCAATTTTCATGTCTTGTCACCCACTACAATGTGTAGTATCTGGTGTCTGGTATTTTTTCCACCAGAATACGCCTTCCGATCTGAACCTAACCAAATTGAGTTACTGTAGCACCCTAGCCAAAGTGTACTAATGCTGAGAGACGTAATACACTAAAAGAGCAAAGACAACCTAGGAAAAAAACTTGGGGGGCTGCAGAAACGACATTATCAGGCTATTTAGACTCGTTGGAGAGCCGTTTTTTCAACCATCCGGCTCCCCAATAGGTCATCTCCGTTCTTCCAATTTTTTCTCACATTCACCTATCTCTACGAACTCAAAATACGATTTACCCGAATCTTCACAATGCGGAAAGTATACAGCCGTATTGGCTGAGTGTGAGGACAAAAGTCATAAGAAGCAAAGCTGAGGGGATCTGGGTGGCAATATCTTGTCAATAGTGCTCCCCAGACCCTGGAACCTGTCCGATTCACGTCCAGGGCTCTTTTGTGGTCCTGCATGTCTGAAACTTCCCACATGGATTCTGCACGTGGGCTAAGTTCACATTTCATTGGTGGATGGCCCAGAATGGGAATAGGTGCGACTGTACCATTTATTATACGGTGCAATAGCTCTGGGAAAAAACTTCGTCGACATGTGCTGCTGCAACAAGGATAAGACAGGGTGGTAGCGTGTCTTTGGAAGGGTATGACTGACAGAAAATACATGTCACTCCCCTTGTTACCCAGCGAGCGGGAAGCGAAAACCCACTGCATCAATCTGTACGTCGCATAAACCGTCTTGATGATGGGATGGGCCGTGATGGAGATGGGTATTCACACATTTGCAAATCTATGCATTCTGTAGCACAACTTATCAACCAAAGGGTGACGCCATTCAAACGGCATATACCGGAATACCAGGGAATACCTGCACTTGTATACAGCCTCAAAAAGTGTGAATGCACCTTTTGCGGAGTGACAGATGACAGTTGACAGGTGAAAATACGGGATGTTTACATATCATGACTCTGACGATAGCATACATGCCATGCCATGATGCTATACCATACCAGCATCTGTTATTGTTCAAGTATCACACGATGTTTGAGTCCTTGATCCCAAGGCGACACCAACATGCAAAATCAGTTCTACAACGCGTTGATTGAGAGAAAAAACTAGAGAATACTTGTAGTCTACCGATAGTGAGAATCTCTTGATCACCTGTATGAGTTCACCTGTATGAGTAATTCTTAAAGGAGCTTCTTCCAATTGTTCAATTATGGGCCTCCATGCCCAAATCTGAAATGCTCCTCAATACGAACAAGAAAACGACGAACCAGAAGATTACCAGCCGAAGAAGAGAAAAGGCGAGGTGAAGAAGACAATTCTTGTCGCCAATGTGCTTCCAAAAAGATCTCGTAAAATATTCCAATTTTCCTAAATTTTGCTGATTTTTAATGCTTTCCCTCATTAAAGTCAACCTCCAATGTGCTTACTCATCCATCCACCCAACTCGATAGATGCATGATCTCGAGCCAAAAAACAGCAACTCATACAAGCACAACCCGATAATGCTGAGAATCGCACGAGGGTCGCAAAATGTCGTCAAGATGGCTTCCTCGAGAGGAATTCACTTTTCCTCCGACGGATTCATCAAAATGAAGGACCAAAAACATATCCTCAAGGTCATGAACAGCCCAGAAAACCAGTGGTCCACAGATGAACTCCTATCGCATTCGGATCACTCGTCCGACGAAATCACCTCAGAAACCCTGCAAAAGGTGTCCAAGAAGCTGGCACCCATCTTCAAGAGCGCTGCCCTGCCAATGCCCGATTCTGATGATGTCATGTACTCTCTGATCAAAACTCTTCGTACTCAGGTCAACCTGGTTTCTCATATTCACGACATTGATGTCAGCGGTGTGGCGCCATTGACTTGTCTTACTCCCATCAAGGACTTTACATACGAGCAGCTTACGGCTGAGGACTCTGGAGAGCCTGGTCCTGAGGTTCTTTGGGACGCTCTTAGCTGTGCTGAGAAGAAGGATGGACGCTACTTTGTAGTGAGCCGAGATGTCAAGCAGGAGGAGCCCACTCAGTGAAATCAACAGTACATATGAGACGGAGATGGATATAGATTAATGCATACAATACTTACCTGTACTGTCACCGCGAACACGACTTACACCCCAAGGTGAAGATAGAATCTCAATTATCTCGGAATGAATGTAGATGGGACCGATGGATATGGCTCTAGCTGATATACAATCGCAATCGGGTTTCTAACCTCCCTTGGTACAGAGCTCTCTCTTCTCATAAATGTTCTTCGATATATACTATTTATACTGTTAGGGGACAGAAGAATGGGCTTCCCCATCTATAAGGGTCTATAATTTACAAAAAAAGGCTTACCAGCTGCCGGGATATCCCATCTGTCGCATTCGCTGTCGTGCAGCGCCTCTGTATTCGTTGACTCTCCAGCCAAAGTACAGACCAGACAGACATCCACCCAGATGTCCAGCGTAGTCCAGTCGACCCCATCGTCCAACAACACCTGCAGCGTTGACGGCAATGGAGCCCAGGAAGAAGTACCAGGCACCGAAAGGCAGAGGAATGAAGAAGAATCCAATGGTAGCCTCAGGGAAGACGGAACAGAAGACACCGATAACAGAGAAGATGGCACCGGAGGCTCCAAGAGACATGATAGCTCGACCAAGCAGAGTAGGCAGCAGCAGAGAAGTGAAAGAAGAAACAACAACAGAGGTCATGTACATGTGGCAGAACCAGGCGGATCCCATAGTCATAGCAACGGGAATACCAAACTGGTAGAGCACAAACATGTTAAGGAAGAAGTGCATAAACTCCTGGTGTGAGAAGGCAGAACCAATGAGCTGAACAGATCGGAAGGCAGGACCGGTCTTGAGAAGCATATTCTCAAACATAAATCGGATAATCCAAGGGTTACCGGACTTCCACAGGAGGAAGAAGGCAGTGTTGATACCGATAATGGCAGAGATCAACCAGTCAGGACGCTTAGCAAGCACTCCAAGGGGAGTGTACTTGAACAGCAGAGGGAAAGCAAAGTAAGAAACAGTGATTGTACCAATGGTGAAAGCCAGAGCCTTGAGCAGAACAGTTCTGTTATCTCCTCCTCCATAGAAAACTCGGAAACCATCACTGTAAGCAATGTTGGTGAAGGGTCGAGCAGTGAAAAGGCTCTTGGTGTTGTATCCAATGGTCTTGGTGTTGTTCTTGAGAGCGTTCAATTTGCCCCGGGTCTCCTTGAGCATATCAGCAACACCTCCTCGCTTTCCAAGTCGCTGCATTTGCTTGAACATGGTGTTGATCTGGCCAGGGGTAGGACCGACCATATTCTTGACAATGGGGGTGGAAGTGGATCCCAGGGTCCGGGTGGTCTTCCAGAAGCTGGGAGCCAGTCGCCCCAGAACAATGTTTCCTCTGAAGAAGTTCATGGGCTGGATGTGGATGGAAAGGTGTGGGGTGGAGGGTGCTGCAGCAGCCTATGCCTATAAGCCTGCGCAACAGAGTGCCTTAATAGTGGCGATGAGGGCAGCAAAACTTAAACGGGAGATGAACCGTGTATATTACCGTCTTTTGATAGGAGCACTGTGGGCCCGATGGTAATAAAAGCGCTCGCCTGATAAATTACCCCACAAATATTATATTGAAGTCTCCCACCCCTCTTCCAGCACCCGCTTACTAAGCATTCCATGCATTGGATGAAAAAAGTCCCAGCAGAAATTTATAGAGTTCATGCATGGTAAAAATCCTATCCCAAAAAAATATTCAGAGACAGTTAACTCTTCACACACACTACAATGGGCCAGATCAAGAAAAAGCACACCGCTGGAGCTGCTCGAAACTTCATCACCCGAACGCAGGCTATCCGAAAGCTGCAGGTTTCGCTGGCGGACTTCCGACGGCTCTGTATCTTCAAGGGTATCTATCCTCGAGAGCCCCGAAGCAAGAAGAAGGCCAACAAGGGATCCACTGCTCCCGTCACCTTCTACTATACCAAGGACATTCAGTACCTTTTGCATGAGCCTGTTCTGGACAAGTTCCGAGAGCACAAGACCTTTGCCAAGAAGCTGACCCGAGCTCTTGGACGAGGAGATCTCCATGACGCTAAGCGAATCGACGAGAACCGACCTCGATACCATCTGGATCATATCATCAAGGAGCGATACCCCACTTTTATGGATGCTCTGAGAGATATCGACGATGCTCTGTCCATGCTGTTCCTGTTTGCTGCTCTGCCTGCTTCCGACGACGTTTCTGCTAGACTTGTTGCCGAGGCCGAGGCCATTTGCACCCAGTGGATGGCCTTTGTTGCTCGAGAGCGACTTGTGCGAAAGGTGTTTGTCTCCATCAAGGGAGTCTACTACTCTGCCAACATTCGGGGAGTTGAGGTCATGTGGCTCGTGCCCTTCCGATTCCCCCAGAACATTCCTGCTGATATCGATTTCCGAGTCATGCTGACATTCCTCGAGTTCTACACCACTCTGCTGCATTTCGTTCTCTACAAGCTTTACAACGAGAACGGTCTTGTTTTCCCTCCCATTATCAACTCCACCAAGCTCAGTGGAGTGGGAGGTATTAACGCTTATGTTCTGGAGTCTCGACAGAATGCCGGTGTTGTCCCCCAGATTGAGGGTAATGCTGACGCCAAGGTGGAGAATGTCTCTGCTGCCGTTCTTTCCAAGGCTGCCAAGGCTGATGCTGGCGATAACGAGGAGGTTGAGGAAGAGGAGGAGATTGAGGACGACGGACTTGATTCTTTCTCTGCTGAGAAGGGAGATGCTCTTGCCCAGCCCACATTCAACTCCTCTGCTGGCCAGCTGTTCGCCAACTTCACCATCTTTGTTGGTCGAGAGGTGCCTCTGGATATCATTGAGTTCCTCATCATCGCATTTGGAGGTAAGGTGATTTCTGAGTCTGCCATGGACGAGCTCATTGATAACGAGGACGAGTCTCGTGGAAACGTCATTGACGAGAAGACTCTCAAGCAGAAGTTCAACCTCGCCAGTGTCACTCACCAGATTACTGATCGACCCACTCTTCGAGAAAAGGTCCCTGGCCGAACTTATGTTCAGCCTCAGTGGGTCTTTGACTCCATTAACGAAGGTAAGCTCCTTCCCGTCTCTGACTACGCTCCCGGAGAGCGTCTTCCTGCCCATCTTTCTCCCTGGGGAGACGCTGGTACTTACGATCCTACTGCTGACGTCTCTGACGACGAGGATGATGAGGAGGACGATGAGGATATCGAGGTTGCTCCTGAAGACTACGACAAGGACGATGAGGAGGAAGAGGCTGAGGCCGAGGCTAAGCAGCATCAGCGAGAGCTGGAGGCTGAGGCCAAGGGAACTAAGGCTGATCCCGCTGCTGCTCCTAAGAAGGCTAAGCGAAAGGCTGACAAGATGACCAAGGCTGAGAAGCAGGAAGAGGAGGACAAGAAGCTCAGAATGATCATGATGTCCAACAAGCAGAAGAAGCTGTACAAGAAGATGCAGTACTCCAACGAGAAGAAGAGTGACCGAGAGGCCGAGCTCAAGAAGCGACGAAAGCTCAACGAGAAGAAGGAGAAGCGATAAACAGGAACTGGGTCACGGCTTGGAAATAAAAAAAACCATAACTAATTGATTGATAGAATATGATAAAGGGGGGCTTGTAGTATACGCGCAAAATATAGTGTCTAATGTCAGTATTTGTACAGTATGTAGTCTATCTAAGGGTGTGTTATGTTTGTTGGGGAAATGCATGGTTTAAACATAACACCAGTTTTTTTCTGCTTAACGGATTCTCGTGTCAAAAGCATTTCTGTCGGGAATTTCGAGGTTCATGAGTCCATGCAGTTCCGTCTTGACCTTCTCCAGCTCCTTCACAGCCTTGTTCAGAGCCTCAATGTCTGTCAAATGGCCCACGTTAATGTACACCTTGACCAGCCACTGTTTCGAGGGATCCAAAAGTTTGATGTTCTTTGTAGTCTCATCAAGAATGTGGATGCGAGTAAGCTGAATCACAGCATTACCATATACAAACTGAAACCCTTTCTGCCAGTACTCAAACTGAAACTTGTATGCTAGTGACTGCAAGAACATGAACGAATCGCCCTTCTTGACGCTCCATGAAGAAATGCTTTGTGATGTGGTCTTCTGTTTTCCTGCTTCAGGCATCTCCATAATCTCAAAATGCCATTGTCGATTTGCCAGGTTCTCAATATCCTCCTTTGAATCCTTGCTCTGCACATAACTGATGATTTTCTCCTTTTCCTCGTTTTTGCTATCATTGGTAACATGGATTCGGTACTGGTCTAGCTGTCCTCCTTGTCCTGGCAGAATTTTAGGGGTGTATTTCTGAGCTGGTGCCCATACCATTGTATGTTGGAGGATAGTTGTGGGATCCATTCCCGTCAGCGATGCTAGAGCATGGAGACAGATCTTGAGCTGTGAATTGTTGATTTTGGCGTAGAGCGATATTTGCTGCATATTAGGATGATTTGATTGGTTAATGCGGTTGGAATGTGAAGGTCGTTTTTGGTAAAGTAAAGTATCGTGAACAGGTGTAAATTTAGGTTGGTGATGGTGGTTGCAGGTGCAGTGAATGATTAAATTGGGATTTTAGGGGATAATTATCAGTAGAAATTGATGAAAAATATGAAAAGAGGTGAACCCTTAGAAAAATGTAGCAAACGTGGAAATATCAACCACAACCGTTTATGATACAGGGGATAGTAATGGCTACCCTAACTTCATAGATGCTGGAGCTCCTACCATACTTTCACTCCTACTAGCATTTTCTTCATGCTAACCCCTTCATGTGAATACGATTACACGTCTAACTCAATCCCCACCTTATCTTGTTTCATTTCTAACGGCTCAATTTTCAATCTCGATGTTCCGAGCCGGTGCGGATTCTTTTCCGCACCTCGCGATGTACAGCCCCCTCTCATTATCCTGGGATCGGTTATGTCGTTTCCCTCGTATGCACATCAACTCTAAGTGGCTTTATAAACACGAAATGGTCTGCCATCTCACAGCACGGACACCATCTCATAATGACAGCTAAGAGCAAGACTACCGTCATTGACGGCAAGACCCAGCCGCTCAACCCCAAGACTACCGACTTGGATTTCTTTGGAATCCCAGGAGCTACCTTCATCACCCTAACTCTGCCCATTTTCATCTACTTTCTACAGGTCGGATGCACTCCAGAGTCGTGTACGGTAGCTGGTGTGCTCAACATCAATTGGGCTGCTGAGATTGAGAAGCTCAAGGCTCTGCCTCTGTTTGACCTCAAGGTCTTTGGAGTCTACCTAGCATGGTTCTTTTCCCTGGCAGCATGTGATTTGATTCTGCCTGGCCCTGTTGCTGAAGGAGTGGTTCTGAGAGACGGAAAGACTCGACTCAAGTACAACCTCAATGGAAAGACTGTCATGACCACCCTTGCTGTTATTCTGGCAGCCCGATGGGTGCAGACTGGAGGAGCCATGCCTGAGCTTGTCTTCTGCTACGAACATTACGTCCAGATTGCCACTTCTGCCATTGTGTGGTCCTTTGTGGTCGCTACCTATGTCTACGTCGCTTCCTTTACCCATGACTGCATTCTGTCTGTTGGAGGTAACTCTGGAAACCCCATTTTCGACTGGTTTATTGGCCGAGAACTCAACCCCCGAATTGGCTCCTTTGATATCAAGTACTTTTGCGAGATGCGACCCGGTCTGCTTCTCTGGGCTGTTCTCAACTTGGCAATGGCTCACCACGAGTACATCACCAAGGGCCACGTGTCTCTTCCCATGGCTCTGGTTGTCCTCATGGAGATTTACTATGTGGTCGAGGGCAACTGGGAGGAGTACGGAGCTATCCACATGATGGATATCACCACTGACGGTTTTGGATTTATGCTTGCTTTTGGAGATCTCGCTTGGGTCCCCTTTGTCTACACCGTCCAAGCCCGATACCTGTCTACTCGAACCATTGAGTACCCTCTTTGGTACGCTGGTATCATTGTGACTCTCTTTGCCACTGGATACTACATTTTCCGAGCCTCCAACAATGAGAAGAATGCCTTCAAGCACGGAGAAGCTCCCCATCTCAAGTACATTGAGAACGACAAGGGTAACAAGCTCATTGTCAGTGGCTGGTGGGGTGCTGCTCGACACGTCAACTACCTTGGAGACTGGCTCATTTCTTGGGCTTGGTGTCTTGCTACTGGCTACGAGAGTATATTCCCTTACTTTTTCGTGGCCTACTTTGGAGTGCTGCTGGTCCATCGAGAGATGCGAGATGACCACAAGTGTGCTCTCAAGTACAAGGAGCTGTGGGTGCAGTACAAGAAGGCTGTTCCCAGCGCCATCATTCCCGGAATCTACTAAAATGTCTGTACAAAGGTGTATAAATAACTATTTAAATTATACTGATCTATAAGCGTGAATTTGTAAGCAGATCCAGTGGATCTCAGTCAGCATAGAATGCTGAATTTGTAGCATGAATTGACTGGTGGGGTAAACGCAGAAATGGAGAAGATGGCGTAAAAATTGCCGTTCCGTGAAAATTGCCGTGCCGTAGAAATCGCCGCTTCGTTTAACCACCGTGTCATCACTGTCCCCTTACTGCTCCTTCTTTTCGTCAACAGGAACATCCTCTAGGAAGGCAACGACCACGTAACCAATAAGAACAACGTTGGCCACAAAGGCAGCCAGACCTCCAGAAATGAGGGTGTTGTCAGTGAACATCTGAGCGGTGAAGAAACAGGTCAATGGTAAGAGGATCATGCATGCTGTGAAGAAGACAAGCTTGTTGAGAACGGATCTGGGTTAGTTGGGTCGCAGAAGAAGAAGGAGAATGCCTTCGTCATTGTCATAGGAACCACTCACCTTGGGATATCGGCCATTTTGTATGTTGATTGGGTTGTTCAAGTGTGTGCTTTGATGCTAAGGATGCGACTCAATGGTGATGTGGGAGTGCGCCTCCAAACCTTGATGCCAAAGTTAAGGAAACGAGACCTGCGCGTCTCAAAGCTATAATTACAAGTGCGATACCAACCGTTCTAGGAGACCTCACTACGCGATATGAAGCCGAAATTGACGAAAAAACGAAAGACGGTGCGGAGAAGCGCTCTCAACCGACCCCTAGAAGCCGACCAACGTGCCCAGGTCGCCACAATTCTCGAAGAAGCCACCTTCCCCATCTTAGCCAGAGCTAACAGTGAAGCGAGAAAGGTGAGGGTATCAGAGGACTTGGGGCATCTACAGCGACGTCTGATGAGACGACTGGAACGGTTCCCCGTACCTAAATCGATAGGTAACAGCTTTGACCTTTCGCAGCAACAGACTCAAATGGAGAAGCTGGAAAACAGTTTGGGCAAGTTGGCTCAGCAGATTGAAGCCATGAAAGAAGTGACGCGTCGACGGACCAACGACCTGGCTAAAACTATTGAACAGCATCAGAAATATGCCCAGAAGAGTTTACAGTTGAATAATCAGATTGAAGAACGCAAGGGGAATCTACATGTTCTCCTCCAAGGCAGTGAGGAAAATGTAGAGGAGGAAAACGACGCCATCAGTTATCGATATTGCGAGAGAGATATTGACAAGGAGGTGTTGAAACCACTGGACCTAGACCTGACCAGGATTATGGATGTTTTGGACAAGTCCAGAGTCGAGGAAGTGTCTTCAATGGTGGACGAGTTCGTGTAACCACGTGCCAACCCCGTTAGTTCCTCGCGTTAGACATTATTTATTGCATTATTTATTGGAAATAATATTCAGCTGTTTGCATACTCCGTACTGCACTGTAGACAATTTTACCAGTCGTTGGAGACTGGTTCGGTCAGTATTGGAGGCACGTGACTGCTCGTGCGAGCCCAATGAGTACAAGTAAGCCGTATGACTTCCAAGACTGGCCTGATTATTGGACGGTCACCTGATTTAGGAAGGTGGAATGGACAAGAGCACCTTTTGGTCGTTCTGTTCTGCGTATTGGCATGTTCTAATTACTGTACGAGTACACTGCGTTTCACTCACTCCTGAAGATACGGAGATAATGATCTGAAACAACTGAGATTTAAAGATTCGTGGGGTCTAAAGTCAGGGTTTAGAAGCCCTTTGTATTGTTCAAACCAAGAGCGGGATTAACGCTGTATCCTCTGTACAAGTCCACATCTCTGGCTCAACGCGTTCAGAAGACACCCACCAGTGTAGCTGTTTCAGACTCGAAACACGGAGACAGAGCTGTGACTGTAAGCTGTTAGTCTATATCCGCGTGCACTCCCACAGCGTCTAAATTTAGGCTACAGACCCGAATAATATGGCGTCAAGGGCTGGTGCATTGGTGGCCGACAAATATGAGGCATTCTTGTGAGGCTCCACCCGTAGCTCTCTTCTATTCTATGTTGTGGATAATATTCCGCATACAATTGAATCCCGATTTTATGCGCACCTGTTGTGTTGCCCCAGCACATGCGTCACTCCAACATCACATCGTGGTAAATAGTCCCAGCGAGGGGGGGCGCATTTGAGTTTCCAATCTTCCACATCACCACTCTAAGGAAGCATCGGCGTGTGCAGCCATACGAGATGGCAGAGATCAAGAAGAACCAAAGCGGAAGCCGTCAGCGCAAGTCCGTGGGAGGGGACCGCTCTGATCGCTCTGATCGCTTGGACCGGTCCGACCGAGACCGGGGCGACAAGAAGACGGCCAACAAGTGGAAGCGACCGGAGCCCAGCCCCATTCACGCTCGCCACATGCACGACCGCCTGCTGTTTTTGCTAGCAAAGTCCGTGGGTGAACGAGTGACTGTCACCACTGCCTCGGGCGACTCCATCCAGGGTTTACTGGAGGGAGCCTGTACTGAGGGCGACCTGGGAGTCAGTATGCGGTTTGCCGACTCAGGAGCTAAACAGCTGGTATTCCAGCCCGAAGACATTGTCGACGTGGCCGTGGCTCTGTCTGCTCCCCTACAGGTGGACCAGCGCAAGTTCCGAACCGATACTGACATCAGTGGACGACGAGCAGTGGCCGAGCGTGAATTGGAGCGATGGACTCCTGATGCTGACTCTGCTGCTTCTGCACTGACCCTGGAGGAGTCCTCCTCGGGCTCCTGGGACCAGTTTGCAGTCAATGCCGACCGATTCGGAGTCCCCTCCACCTACGACGAGCACCTCTACACCACCCGTATCAACACGGATGGACCCGACTACCAGGCCAAGATGCGACGGGCCCAGCGACTGGCAGACGAAATTGAGGGCCAGACTGGAGGAAACGTGCACCAGCGAGAAGAGCGAGGAGACGTTGTGGACGATTCAGGCATGGACGAGGAGGACAAGTACTCGGGCGTGGATCGAACCAAGACCTACGTTCCTCCTTCCCAGCGAGCCGAGCTTCCTCATGACCCTGCTATCATTTCAGCTGGAGGTCTCAGAAAGTCCAACCCCGCCCAGGCCCAGCAGCCCGATATCATGTCGCGTCTGGAGCAGAAGCTTGTGGACTCTGCAGCAGTGCCCAAGCGAAACCGAATCCCCGGACTCCCCATTAATGACCCCTCTGCAGCAGCCGCTCCCTCGGCCTCCAAAAAGCCCGGATTCGAAAAGGAGCTGGCGTCTCGGTACCAAAAGTTCATTGACCTGGAGCGAAACCGAATGGTGTCGCAGAAGGAGGCCGCCAAGACCCACCACGATACCGCTCGACTCAACGACCTGCGAAAGTTCTCCCAGGACTACAAGATCAACACACCTGTCCCCGAGGATCTACTCCCCATTCTCGCCAAGGACAAGTCTCGGGACGTTTCCGAGACCACTTCTCCCGAGGCTGCCAATGCCCGTCTGGACAGAGTAGCTTCGCCCATGTTCGACTCGCTGTCTTCCAAGCTCTCCTCTATTCAAATGAGCCGAGAAGCCGATAAAAGCTCCGAAAAGTCGTCGCCAGCTGCTGCTGATAAGAATGGCAACGCTGCTGATAACAAGCCCTCTCCCGTGGCCAAGTCGCCATCTAAACCCAAGTTCAAGATGAACTTCAAGGCTCCCGAGTTCAAGCCCTTCACTCCCAAGGACACCAACGCTCAGCTGGCCTCAGCAGCTCCCGAGCCCAGCTCTCCTGCCTTCTTTTCTTCTACGCCAAAGTCTGACCGAGCTCCTCTCAGCTCGCTGTTCAACCCCTTCAAGAAACCCAAGGCTGAAAACACCCCCTTCCCCCGAGCATTTGAGACCCACCCCACGTGGCACACTGTGGAGGCGGCAGCAGACTCTTCTGTTCTCTTCCCTCCTCTGGAGCAGCTGACTATGCAGCGCCCCTTCCTTCACAATGCCATGTCTCCCCAACGGGGTGGAGCCGTGATGATGCCGTTTTACCAGATGCCCCAGGGAGTTCCTCCCATGATGTATCAGTATGGCCCTCAGTTTGTGCAGCAGCCGTTTGGACCCCCTGGCTACCGAGTTCCCATGCCTCCTGGACAACCCCCTCAGGGATACATGCGATACCAGGGTTAGTACGTAGTCAAGTAAAGAAAAGAGTCGATATAATATACAAGATGTAGTAGTGTGTGCAAATATTTATGTATGTGCCCACTGTACTCAGGGCTGGCTTATTATTTATTTGTTAATAAGGAAATCTGCCACTTCAGGTTGGTTTGTAGTTACTTGTACTGTATACAGTCGCAGGTGGTTTAAAATTTCCGCATGCAAGACGCATTTCAACCTTCCCGAAATTCATTTCTCTTCAATGAAGTGAAGGCAACTCAAACCTCTATGAACTGGGAAAGGGGACCTGTCTGTGGTATCGACAACTGTCCCTCGGACGTGTGGCGAACGGCTAACGGCCGTACTTTCTGCAGATATGGTCATCAGCGCCAGAACGACATAGAATACGATCACGATGAAGACGGAGGCTTGGGAGGAGGACGTACCATTACCATTGGTTCAGCTAACGCCATGAAAGATGGAGAGGTGGAGGAGCAGGCGTGGCACGGACCTAGATTTCACGCTCTTGAAGCTCAGATCTTCCAGGAGGTTATGCGCTTTTACACCCACTGGGCCATGCAAAGGTTCGATCTTGATACCGAGTTTGAGGAGGAGGTGAAGGAGCTTTTTGGCATTGTGTTGAAGTACACAGCTTTTGGACGGTCGGCATACGATATGGAGGGTGGGGTTCACTCTCAACCGTGCAAAACTGACAAACGGCTGGTCTCAATACCACCACTTCCAAAAACCGCCATTGAAATTCTGTTTCTAAGTCTTCTCCGTGTGAGCTATCCTGTTTCATTTACTCAGATTCTAGCATGGATACAGACTGGCGAATTACCATTTGACGACGTGGGACCGAGGTTTTGTTCAGAAGACGCTCTCAAACATTTACACGGTAGATCCTGGCATACCACTCAAATCCCAATCACTATGCAAAGTGCGGAACGAGGGCTTCGCCAAATAGCAATAGTGCTCAAAAAGGAAGGGATAGAAATCACACAGCCTCGTGTGGTTCAAATAACGCATATCGTCGAGACACTCATGCTTCCCATAACCGTCATAGACCGAGCTACCAGGATTGCAGAAAAGATTGGATGGGGTAGTACTTTCACTCCGTTGAGGTACGGATCGATGACTGAAACGGTCGCTCTCGTCGTTGTCACAGCTAAAATTGCATTCTACAAGTCGTTTCAAAGTTACGACGAAGATCCAACGTCGCCATATTGGAAGTTTTGGTCCGAGCTAGCAGAAATCTACTTTCAAGATCCTCTGTTCATGGACGAAGCCAACGTTCCAGTCTGGACCGATGAACGATACAATGAGTTTCTCGACATTTTCCAACGATCAATCTCTGAGCAGGCTGGTTGCCAAGACGTTTCTGTTCAAAGGAAACGTGTGGACGACTCATTTCCTCTCTCTTCTCCCACCGAGGAGGAGAGAGAGCCTCCTGTTACACCGGCTGATCTGGCAAAGATCTTAAACGAGCAGATCGCTCCCGTACCAGGCCCGGCACCGAAAGAAATAGAGTCAATCACATCTGTCCAGGAAGAGTGCTATCTCTTGGGACCGCCATTATTCATGGCTCTTCTCGACGGTGCATCCAAGGCTCACAGGATACCATTCCACACATTGGTCTCATCTGTCCAGAGTGTTGAATCGGTATTATCACGAAAAACATTCACACAGTGGAAGGCACTCAACAATCAAGACAAAAGAAGGAAGAAGATCCACCAATTCATGCCACCGCCTCCATTCACGGAGCCCACCAGGGTGCGTCGGAAAAAAAGGAAGAAGACCGTTTCCAAACCAGCCTCGGTAGTGGAAGTATCTTCAGATGATGAATTGGAGAGCGATAGTGACATCGACGAAGACGACATTGACATCGACGAAGACGACATTGACATCGACGAAGACGATATTGACATTGAAGAACATATGGAAATTGATGACGATACTGACATTGAGGACGAGAGTGACACAGAGGACGATACCGACATTGAGAACGTGAGTGACACAGAGGATCAGAGTGACATTGGAGATATCGAGGAAGACTAGGAAAACCTGCATAATAATTATTGTATATGAATCAATTTGTTCTTATTTAACGTCTTACAGTATGTGTTTATAGATAATTTTCGCGTCAAGAACTACTGGTTAAGGTACTGCTCGTATCCAATGGTCTCGAGCTTGTCGGCCTTGGCCAGAACCTCCTTCTCCATGTTCTTGATGTACTCGGCCAGTCGAATATGAAGGGAGTTGTCGTAAGCTGCGATGATTCGGATAGCCAGCAGAGCAGCATTGGTGGAGTTGTTAACACCCATGGTAGCCACGGGAATGCCTCGGGGCATCTGCACAATGGAGTAGAGAGAGTCGACACCATCCAGAGAAGAGCCCTTCACGGGGACACCAATGACGGGCAGCGTAGTCTCAGAGGCAACCATTCCAGGAAGATGGGCAGCACCTCCAGCACCGGCAATGACGGCCTTGACACCTCGGCCAGCAACCTCAGCGGCAAACTTGGCCATTCGGTGGGCAGTTCGATGGGCAGACACAATGGTCAGCTCGAAGGGAATATCGAACTTTCGCAGAATGTCAGCTCCAGCGGACATGACCTTGAGATCAGAGTCAGAACCCATGATGATGGAAACGAGAGGGTTCTTGGAAGTTCCAGCAATGCCCTCAACGGTCTTGGGAGCATCCTCAGCGCCCTCTCCACAGATTTTAGCCAGTCGTCGCTCGCACTCGTCCATGCTGCTGGCAACAATGTTGATGTGTCCCATCTTTCGCTCAGGTCGGGTGGTCTTACCGTAGAGATGGATGGTAGAACCAGGAACAGAGAGCGATCGCTTGCAGTACTCGAGCTCGCTATCGGGCTCGTCACCACCGAGAATGTTCAGCATGATGGCATGAGTATCAGCGGTTCGCATCTGAGCCATCTCAGGGAACAGAGGAAGGCCAAGAATAGCTCGAACATGGGCCTCAAACTGAGAAGTGGAGCATGCATCTGTGGTGTAGTGACCAGAGTTGTGGGGTCGGGGAGCAATCTCATTGAGAACAATCTGTCCGTTCTCGAGCAGGAACATCTCGACACCAAAGATACCAGCACCGGTGAAGGACTTGATGGCGTTCTCGGCGACAAGCTGAGCCTCGTAGAGAGTAGAAGGAGGAACGTCTCGTGCAGGGGCGTAGACAGTGTGGCAGATGTTGTTCTTCTGGACAGTCTCAACTGTGGGGTAGGCAACAGTAGTTCCATCAGTAGATCGAACAACCATGACAGCGAGCTCCTTGACGAAGGGACACCACTTCTCGACGTAAAGAGGTCGGTCAGACAGGAACTCAAGAGCCTCCTTGGCATTCTCAGGGCTCTTGAGGACGAAGTTACCTCGTCCATCGTAAGCCAGAGTCTTGGCCTTGACAACACAAGGGTAGCCGACCTTATCAGCAGCAGCGACAAGAGCAGCCTCAGTGGGCTCAGAAACCTCATAAGACTCAGCCACGGGAATGTCGTGGGAGATCAGGTGCTCCTTCTGTCTGTACTTGTCCTGGATAATTCGAATGGTCTCAGGAGAAGGGTGGACCTCAACTCCAGTCTTCTGGAGATCGGCCAGAGTGTCGGCGTTCACGTGCTCAATTTCAACGGTGATAACGTCGCACTTGGCAGCCAGCTTGGCGATGTCAGCAGGGTCCTTGAAGGAGCCATCAACATGTTCTCCAGCATGAATCTGCTTAGCGGGGGAGTTGGGGGCGTCGAGAATGACGGTCTTGACATTGAGTCTATGGGCGGCCTCCACGACCATTCGGCCCAGCTGACCTCCTCCAAGAATACCAATTGTTTTCGAGTCCATTGCGGAAGCGTTGTGTGTTGAGATGGTCAAATGGGGTTCTGTTCAACCTCCATTACGCTTGACTCATGTCCTGCATGCAAGATTTTATATTAATAAAGTTGGGTGGGATCTGAGTCAAGGTCAGCAAAGTAGAGAGGAGGATGGGGAGGGGGTTAGGCTTGAGTGAGACTAGAAATCAGATCTTTCAGTTGGATTTCATTTATCCTCGTACAGAAATGTCACGTGATATAGACCCTATCTCATAACATCTGATTCCGTTGTTCTGTGGAGAACCTCACTAATGCAGCACTGGAGCAAGCTCAGAAATGGGAGAGGTGAGGGACTGACTGAAAATTTCAGCTCAATTTTAAAATAACGGTTATTGAAGAGTAGCCGAAAATGGGAAAGAGACATCTCCAGTATGAGATGTAACTATGGCTAGGCGGAGAAGAAGAAGAAGCACTTGTTATCGGATGCTTACTGTTGTACTGATCATTTCCCCGAGCATACCCTCACTTCTCATAGGCAACGGGATGCATCTGAGAGCAGACACAGGTCCCCAGAAATCGCCAATGCTGCAGTTTGAGCAGCTGATGTGCGCACTACGACGACGCTGTGTACAGTACAATACCAGGTTTTCTCTTCCCAAGAGTTGGATTACAGAAATTGTGGCTATTTCTATTCCATGACTGACAAGTTTCTACAATTTACATTCAGATAATTTCACGAAATTCTAACCAGAAATTACTCGCCATGCCCGTTTCGTGTAGACTGCTAAATGACGTCAGAAAGAAGTCTGGTTTTTGAAGTCCCGGGGTCACAAAAAACGGAAAAATAAATGGATATAACTCATACAGTGCGATAGACTGCGTTAAAATAACAAGGATATCCATATTCCACTCCATTTCGTAGCCTCTCGTAAAACGGCTTACTAACCCAACCTAAATTCTCCCAAACACCTTTCTGCACGTTCGTTGTCATGACATTATAAACTTCAAGATACAAAACACTCCCCTACACACTTTCAGCCATGTCGGCACCAGTGGAGTTTGCAGTGTTCGAGCACGCGAAAGAAAACATTGAGCCGACACGCGAGGGCCGCTCGGCAGCGTCGCTCGCAGCTGTCTTTGGCAACAACTCCCCGGATGCAGAACCAGAACGACAAGAGTTCGAGGACCGCATCAAGGACTCGGACATGGACGACGACCCACTTCAAGTATGGCTTGATTACATCAACTGGACCAAGGATCGTTATCCTCAGGGCGCAACTTCACAGTCTAACCTTGTGCCTCTTTTAGAGCGGGCTACTTCCAAGTTTGTTAACGTTCCTCACTACAAGAACGATGTTCGATATGTGAGAACGTGGATGACCTACGTCAAGTACGCGGATACCCCTCGAGAAGTCTTTACCCACCTTGCATCTCTTGGGATTGGCTCTCAGCTCGCTCTTTACTATGAGGATTACGCTAGTTGGCTCGAAACCAACGGCTTCAAAAACAAGGCCAACGAAGTTTATCAAGCTGGTCTCGACAACAACGCGCATCCAGTGGAAAGATTACAACGCAGATACCATCAGTTTTGTGAGCGATGTGCCGCAAATCCCCCGGACCCGGGCGAATCAACGTCTCCAGCATTTCCTACAGTGAGACCTGCTCTCTCGTCCAAGTTTGGAGGAGCTCTTGCTGTTGGGGGAGCTGGAGAACCAGCTGCTCCTCCTCGAAAAAAGAAGCTGTCTGTATTCGTTGACGAAGAAGCGCCAGATGCCAGTGCGTCATCTGGGCCTGGATTCCTCGGTACCAACGCCATCAGACGTAAGGAAAATGTCATGCAGGCCACTCCATGGGCCGGAGAAACCATGCCATCGTCTTCTGCTCTGAAACCTGCACATCCCAAGCTCACCGTGTTCAAAGAGGTGCAGGTTCCCAAGTCTGACAAGAAAAATGAGCGTATCTCGATTGACATGGATCTGCTGTACGATGGCGGAATGGAATTCTGCTTGGAGGAGGTTTACGCAAAGTCGCGAGGGCTGTACGGAAAGAAATACAATGCTCGACCGGCTACTCCAAAGGCCAAGACCACCACAATCATGGTCAAGGACTCTTCCCCCACACGTCCACGGCCCGCTACCCCCACAATGACCCTCCACACCAAAGGCGCCATGGACGACATTTACGACATGTTCAACCAGCCGCTAGGAGGGCACCGAAACGACAAGCATGATGACGACAACGATGACAACGACGACGACGATATCAAAGACGACAGCGACTTAGACATTGAGTCCGATCAAGGTATGCATTCTTCTTATTGAAACAGCACGTATGTACGCAATTCAAATACTTACTAATTAGACCAGATATGGGAGCGTGAAATCACCTCCGAATTTACAGAAAGCCTCAAGCGCAAGGAGCCCAGCGAACCTCAGGCAGAATTCATCCGACATGTGGCAAAGCGGTACGACGTGACAGAGAGCCCTCGACCCTATTCCGGCAAAACACCCTATCGCTACGACAAGAACACAACGCCATACAGCGAGTCACCGGCATATCAAGTCCCCAAATATGCTGCCGCTGTCGTTTCGCCACAGAGAACTCCTGCCAGCGCGTCTCTGACCGACTCTGTGAGACGTCGCAAGCGCCTTGAGAGAGCTGCAGAGGCAAGTCCGGCAGCACGAACACCATCCCGCGACCAGCAGTCTCGCCTGAACGTGAAGCAGCAGCAAATGATGCACCAAAAGTACCAGCAACAGATTATGCAGCAGCGGATGCATCAGCAACAGCAACAGCAACAGCAACGAATGCAGCAGCAGAACCTGGCACGGCAGCTACATCAGCCTCCTCCTTCTGCTGGTGCTCCCAAGCGTGCTGTTCCTGGTACAGATAAGCAAGCCATTGTCATCCAGCAACAGCGGTTCAGACTTGCTGCTCCACCGCCTCCGTTCAAGACTCTGCAGCAACCAACATACAACCCGCTCGACAAGCGACTGCGGGCATTACTAACACAGACAGCTCTGGGCCGAGTCGAAAACGCTGAGGCCCTGTACCAGAGCAGACAGACCGGTCTTGGAATCCCAGCCAAGGTGTCTCCTCGTAACGCAGTGTTCCTGGAGCTTGAGCCCTATGGTACACTCAAGGTGAATAAGAAGCTAGGAGAAGGAGGATTTGCCAGCGTTTACTTGGCCGAGGAGGTCAACAACGGCAAGAAGAACCAGGCCGTGGCACTCAAGGTGGAGAAGCCAGCGTCCATCTGGGAGTTTTACATTCTCTTCAAGCTGCGTGAAAACATGGGGATTGACCGATTGCAAACACCTCCCCTACGGATTCATTCTGCCCATCTTTTCAAGAATGAGTCTGTCTTGGTCATGGATCGGTTCAAAGGCACCATTCTTGATGCAGTCAACAAAATGTCGGGCCAGATTGGAGAGGGTATCGCGCTCATGTGGACTCTTGATCTGTTGATATCGGTGGAGTCCATGCACCACAATGGCATTCTTCACTGCGATATCAAACCCGACAATATCATGGTGGACAACTCGGAAGGTCGCCAAGCCATCATTATCGATTATGGACGATCTTTGGATATGAGCATGTTCCATGATAATGTGGCATTCGTGGCTGATTGGGATACAGATAATCAGGACTGTTACGAGATGCGCAAGCGCCAGAAATGGACTTATCAGACCGACTTTTATGGAGTGGCAGCGTGTATTTTTACCATGCTTCACGGCTCGTTCATTGAAACCACTTTTCGTGACGGCCGCCATCAGTTCTCCCGAGGCTGGAAGCGATACTGGCAGCAGGATCTGTGGTTACCCCTCGTGGAGTTTCTGTTGAACCCCAACCTGGTCTGTGGCATCCCCAAAGGTGAATTCAACTGGCCTCGAGACTGCGAGAAAACAAGGAAGCAGCTCGAGATTCACCGGCGTGCGATCGAAGCTTACCTTGACGCCAACCCCAAGGTTGTGAGCGATCCTCTCCGATCTATTCGAGAGGTGCTCAAGTGAAGCCTGCATCACACCCCAACCACCCCCAAAAGCCAACTATGGCAACAAAAGCCGCAAGGCAGATACATTAGATTGTATATAGTATTTATTGCATTGTAAATTATGATCATAAGAGCTCTGAGAACATGTTGGGGAGTATGTACAAAAATAGAGTGGAGTTTGGCTTATCCTTCCTTTTCCCATGACCAGTCAGCCAACATCCTCAACCCAACAGAACCTAAAAAAGGGTCCCTGATCCAAGGCGGATGAATAATTATAGGTCCCACACACCCAAACAAACAAATGATACAGGAGGCCATAAATAGAAAAAATCACTATTCAATTGAGCAAGAAGACAATTTCGTATTCAGTTCTGCTAAATCTGAGCCTCCTTGTTGCTTTGGGTAAGCTCCACAACATGGTCCAATCCCTCATAGGCAGGAACCTCAAGATCGTATTTATCCGCAATATGCTTGGAGACGAATCGACCGCCTAGGAAGTGACGAGTAGAAGGCAGTAAATGACGGGATGCGCCCTTGG
Source organism: Yarrowia porcina (assembly GCA_900519025.1). Classification (NCBI taxonomy): domain Eukaryota; kingdom Fungi; phylum Ascomycota; class Dipodascomycetes; order Dipodascales; genus Yarrowia; species Yarrowia porcina. The sequence goes on along the minus strand of ULGT01000010.1, from coordinate 1,143,897 downwards.
GTGCTGTAAGCGACACAAGGGATGAAGGCTGGAAGGCATTGTCGTCCAGAGGTCCTCGATCCACGTCCCAGGATGAGGGGATGTCCACACTGGTAGTAGGAGTTTTAGTTTCCTTCAGCAGCTCAATCACCTTGGGGAAAGGTTCCCTGATCGGGGGTTTAAAGGAGAAACCGAAAAGCGAGTCGATAATATGCGCCGATGAGTCGAAAGTAGATTTGTTCACGTCGTCCAAGAACTTGATGTCCAAGTTGTGCAGTTGAGTAACCAGACCGTTGAACAAAGGCCGGTCAGTTCGTTTGGGATAGTAGATGACTGGCTTGGCTCCCAAATGAGACAAGTGCCGAGCAGCCACAAGACCATCGCCTCCATTATTTCCAGGACCAACTAGAACCAGAACCTGTTTCCCCTCCGCTAGAGATTTGTCGTACTTGTAAACCGCCTGAGCTACGCTTAATCCTGCAAGCTCCATCAGTTGATCGATTGAAAAGCCTCCCGAAGGGGCCATGAGTTCAGCATCGAGCGCCGCTGCTTTTGAGGATGTAAGGCACTGTGTTAGTCGTTTCCGGCCACTGATTCGGTCGCGTTATTACTCACCTTCATGAATCTTGCAACTCGGAGCATGGTTGAATGCGAGAAAGAGTTGCTGCACCTGCTTCTAAGCTAATTATTCAGCACCAACCCATAAGTGGGTCAAGGGTCCAAACGGTGTGGAAAAAGTCAAATATTGCGCCAAAGACACCATTGGGGCCAATATTTTGAAACGCGTTTATTTTGGGCGCCTATTTCAACGTAAATCGCGCCCCTGATTGTGCAAGATTATGCACAAGCTCACATGGTTTATGCCGCAACTCTATGTGGCTGGGAATGGGCTACGTGCCATTGTCCGAAATAAGATAGTGGACCATAAAACAGGAAGCCGTTGACTCTCCTCTTTCCCCTCCCATATCGGTAAAATTGGTGTCTTAAAATCTTCATCATCGACACTCACCCTTCACCATACAACATGTCTCTGTTTGGCAGACCTACAGATCCTTTTCAGCAGGCAATCAACATTCAAAACTGCCATAACACTGCGCTTCGTCAGTACAGAATCGCCGTCAGATCGTCCAATGTGCGCACACGACAACGCGCATTGAGAAGCCATCACATCTATCTCAAACAGCTACTGGACAATGAGGCAGGATACGAGTCCGATCTGTTCAAATCGCTGAAGCACATTGAAGAGGTTGTGAGCAAGTGGGCGGCTCTCTACAAGGCTGGCGACCGTAAGGGTGCCCGAAAGGCGGTGGAGCCCATCTATCTTGATTTTCGCGATACCTGCCACACAAGAGAGTTTGAAAAATTGAGTGAGTCTGAACAGGACGAGCTACTTTTGGACGTTTGCCTGGCGTACAACCGGCTTAATGGCTCGAGCCAAGACATTACAGCTCTGAGAGGCCAGCTGTAGACATGCGTCTGTGCGTCTCGTTAGTCCATTTTCCAGCCTCCTAAGGGTTCTAGCGACGGAGTCCGTCGTGCACATGACTCATTTGGGATGGGTTTAATCAAACTCAAAGTGCACACTGTCCGAAGGAATGTCGGACATTTGATAGGGTTTCAGTGAAATGTCTCGTGTCTTCACCATGCGACGCTGATCTGAGATGCACGTCTTCTTTTTTTCTGGATTTCGAACATGAACGTTTTATTATCTTGCGCATCAGCGATATTTGCCCTTCTATAGCTTGCTACAGTGAACGTGTTTCTTATCGTGAAATGACATTTAGACTGCCCCCCGCCGGTTGTAGACGTTGCTTTTTCAGACACCAACAAATACGATAATACGATAAGAGTCTTTTTTCATAGTGAGACAGGGAAACCGAAATCAGATTCTATTTATACACTCTTTGGAATGCCCGCAAACCCTCATACTGTTTTTCTCTTACTTATCGCGTCTAACTCAAGCGCCGTATATCTCCCGTGTACGCTCCCAACAAAACTGTGGCTTGGCCAGCCGTTGTCACCGATAATGCTGAGTTAACGCACGTGCAGTTACCGTTACCCTAACCCGGGCCGAGGGGGAGAAAGTGTGGAGGTCCTATCAGATGGCACCTTTCCCTTTTTGAAGACCAAAAACCAATTCTCAAAATGCCCATTCCCCACGGAATCTATACCCCCGTTGTCACCTTTTTCCAGGACAAGGCCTCTGGCTACGCTCTTGATCTGGAGACCCAGGCCAAGCATGCCAACTTCCTGGCAGACAGTGGTCTCACTGGTGTCGTCCTTCTGGGCTCTACTGGAGAGGCCGTCAACCTCACTCAGAAGGAGCGAGTGTCTCTGGTGACCTCTACCACCAAGGCTGTTCGAGACGCTGGCCACAAGGACTTTACCATTGTCGTTGGAGTTGCCCAACAGAACTGGAGCGAGGCCATTGAGGAGGTGAACCTGCAGGCCGAGGCTGGAGCCCAGTACGCCATGGTTCTGGCCCCCAACTACTTTGCTGGCACTCAATTGACCCAGGAGGGTATCATTGAGTGGTACACTGCCGTTGCCGACGCTGCCAAGATCCCCCTGATTCTCTACTACTATCCCGGTGTCTCCAACAACCTCAAGATTGACCACTCTACCTTCAACACTCTGGCCCAGCACAAGAACGTTGTGGGAACCAAGCTGTCCCACTCCGAGTGCTCGTGGCACGGTCTTCTGGCTATGGACCCCGAGAACGTCAAGAACGACTTCTCTGTCCTCACTGGTCTGGGCCAGATGCTGCTCCCCTGCATGACCGTCGGTGTCATTGGTGCCATTGATGCCGTCTCTGGTGCCTTCCCCAAGACCCTCAAGCGACTCTACGACCTCTCTGTTCTCGTCCGAGACGGAAAGGGAACCCCCGAGATTGTCAAGGAGGCTGCCCACGTCCAGTACGTCGTCTCTTGGGCTGCTGAGATTGTCGACGTTTTCGGCCCTCTTGGTACCAAGGAGCTGACCCGACGAGCCACTGGATTCGGACGAGAGAACGGCTCTCGACCTCCTATGAGCGGAAAGGTCGACTGGACCGACTGGGAGAAGGTCTACAAGGACATCTCTGACCTCGAGAAGTCTCTTTAAATGTAAATATGAATACATCCAAAAGACAGTAAGAAGCGACTCTACGTAATTGTAATATGGTAAAGTCATACAATCATAATTCATCTAAATGCAGTTAGCTAGTCATAGACTAATCGGTGCCAGTGGTGATATTGCCCAGATCACACCAGCCATTGACTGGCAGACAGGACAGATACTTGCACCAGTGGCAGTCTCCTCCACCATTCTGGAAATCCCGAGATAGGAGACCAAAGAATACTCCTACCAATGCAAGACATGCAAGACGTACAAGAAACCACATGTACCATCGACGAGGTCGAGACTTGAACTGCTCAATGTCGCGGTCAAACTGGTCTCTGCTCTTGGGGAACACTGCCAGCAAATGGTTCTTGTCGTCCTCCTCTTGCTGAATCAGCTGCCTTCGTCTCAGCCGAGCCTGTTCTTCTGAGCTCATGCCTTGGTGGAAAAGAGAAGTGCCTTCGTCGACAACCTTGAGAGGTGATCGCAAAATGGCGATACCCAAAAGCACGCCGACGATAAAACCTCCGATATGGGAAAAATTATCGAGTCCTGGGAGAAGACCAAGGACAAATGATACCACGATTTCGATGATGTGAATAATCAGGATCCTCACAGGGTTTCTGAAAATGGACCAGTTGAATAGAAGATCCAACAGGTCAATGGCAATAATGCCGAAAAGCGAGCCAGAGGCTCCGGTGGATGCAATACCGTCGGGAGTGTAATTTCCTCCAAACAGGAAACCACCAATACCACATGCAAAGTAAATGAAAAAGTATCTGATAATACCAATCTGTTTCTCGATATCAGCTCCTAGAGTCATTTGCAGAAGCATGTTAAAACCGATATGGATGATTCCAGCATGCATGAAAATGGGGGTAATGAATCGCCACCACTGTCCTCCCGAGGTGATGGAGCCTCCGTCGGAACCGGGCGCTTGTTTCATTCCCATTCCACATAGCTCCTCTAATGTGCACTTGTCGGTATCGAGTGTGGTGGAGTTGGGACATGGGAATAGGAGTGAGGGGTCGTCTGTGACTCCCTTGATGTGCATCATGCAAGGAGTGAACCGAGCACCCATGTTGATGAGCACGTAGTTCGAGGGCCCGATCATGGGGTTGAAAGAGGGCTGTGTTTGGATGGGGATACCCGTGAGCACTCCCATCTTGATGATTTCTGCAATAAAGACTGCAATGTGGACCGTGGTCATGAACCATGTAAAGTATGGGTGGTTCTGTGTTTGCCTCGATTCGTATCGTCGTGCTCTATGTCGTCGTTGCTTTCGTTTCTGACGCGCTTCTTCCTCCGATGGCGTTCGTCGCTTTCTTCTTCGTCTTCTGCTGTCATCTCGACCTCGTTCCTCGTCGTCTGGCATTTCAATCTCAAACTGCTCCATGACGAAATGGTCCTTTGGCGGTGGTGCGGGCGTCACTCCACGATATGCTGAATAGTTGGTGCCGTAGATTCGACTGTTACGTGGGTTGGCCACGTCCAGAGGGTCAGGCAGAGGCTTGTTGGAATTCATGCTCATGCGCGACCCCTGCGTATGTGTTCTCATGAGCCGCGTCGTCTCCACATCCTCATACCAATTTGACGTTTGGGAAGGAGCCTTGTAATGTCCGTTGAAAGAATCGCCATAAGAGGCAAGAGAATTGCCATCTTGGCTCGTACGAAGGTTGGAGTCTCCATACTCCTGAGACTCGCCCGGAAGAGGCGGAAGGTCGCCCTTATCTGGGTGAATCTGATGATGTGCACCGGAAAAACCACCTGCCGAGTAGAAGCCCTGGCCTTGAGACTGGCCCGGAGCTCCTGGAAGAGGCTTGGTGTACTGGTACTCGTACCGGGACGACCGTCTACCCTGGCTTCGCGTCGAGCCGCTCCGATGCAGAGAGTCCGAGTTGTCGTACTCGCCGACCTCGAACGGGTTTTCGTACGGAGGAGCACTCATTTGGGCGTGTAGCTCTCGTCGTTAGCTGGTGGTGTTGCGTGTTGAGATAGGAGTTGAGAGTAGAGAGTGCAGCTGGCTGCTGGTGGGCCTGTTAACGGGCAACTTTAATGCTGTCAAGGAGGTAAAAAGAGAAGAGATTTTTCTGGGCTGTGAAAAGCCTGTAGTCTAGAGATCGGTTTGGGAAGGGTCTACTGGTCATATACCGAACATGTCAGATTCTCTCTGCACCACGCCCAACGGGCTCATTTAACCGGATATGTCACTTCTCAAACGGTTCACGGAATGTGTTTTATACGAGCTGCATGTTCCCTGTGCTGTGCTTTGTCACCCTAGAGACAATCTCCGAACTTTCACGAGAGTAAAGCCGAGCCGTTAGATCAGGTGATAGGGTTCCACAGGGCGGTAGAAGCGGTCCATATTGATCCTATGCTGTCTTCTGGCAGTATTATAGCCGGTGGGACCTTTTTCCTACTTGGAGGCACTAGTGAAGCTGTTTCATAATGTATTTAAGCGTTAGTAAATGCCACCTTCAAAACTGCAATTAGAGTTGACTTGCACGCCAACACTGTAGAAATAGAACACGCTAAAACTCTGGCTTCGGGCAGTGTAGGATATGAAGTGGTACCGGTACCACTAATCAGCAGAAAGGTGTGTAAACGGTTTCTGTTATCAGATTGATCATTCTGTATTGATTATACGTGTATGCTTGTACCGATTTATTGTAACCTGTCGAAATTCGAACACGACTCTACCTTTCCATTGTTACCTTGACGTGGAGAGACACTAAATTAGAACTCGCGCTTTTCTCAGAACGCGACAACTTCACCAGAAAGAAACCAAAAAGAAGCCATACAAATCCGACTACAACTGCCAGTGGGTGGGTTTTACTCTTTTTTTTGGATTATATGATGTTTGATGATATGCTATGTTAACTTTTCTTTTGAATACCCCTTTTACCTGAAGCTCCCGTTAGTCCCTCGGCTTACCTCGTATCATTAGTATTTTATTTCGCCGGGAACCAGCGTCTATGCAATAAATAATCTACCCCTTTCTAAACTCGTTCAACACGGGGTAGATGGCTTCGAAGGCCGCGTAAATCTCCTCTCGCTGCTTAGCACCAGTAAGCACAATCTTACCCGACACGAAAATCAGCAACACAATCTTGGGCTTAACCATTCGGTAGATAAGACCAGGGAACAACTCAGGCTCGTACGACGAGAAAGTACCGTGTGAAAATGCAAGACCCTCGAGTCGGATGGGGAACTTGACATCGCACGAACCGACGATGTTTTGGATTTTGAAGTCAGTGAACTTGGCGTTGAAACCAAGCTTCTGGATGATTCGGGCGTACTTCCGGCTGGCCAGCTTGGAGTCATCTTCGCTTCGGGCACCAGTGACGACCATCTTTCCAGATGCGAAAATCAGAGCGGTGGTCTTGGGCTCTCGAATACGCATGATGACGGCTGCGAAACGCTTGGGGTTGTACTCGGCATTTCGAGCATGCAATGCAATAGTTTTCAGATCTAGTCGGCAGTCCAGGTTGACTGTGGCGACAATGTTCTGTAGGGTGGGGACGATACCAGAGACACCAGAGTCGACCTGCTCTCGCTTGACCTCTCCAATCTGGCTGGTGTCGGCCTCGGCGTCCTGAGGGAACGAGAGGTTGTTCTGGGTCACGAACTGCTGAGCCTGTGCAGGGTTGGTGGGGGCTGATAGGGCATCCATATTGTATGTAGTGTGTATCCCAAACCCAAAGCCTAATTTTTCGAAATTGGGAAATCGGGGGGTCGCCGTCTTATATATACTCGCGACCCTTCGGTAGGGTAAAAACTCTAATTGACGTGGAAGACCATCGAAAATGGGGCTGTGTCGTAATAATACGCCATGTGTGGGGTCCGAATTTTCTGCGCGCGTGCGAGATAATGTACCCCTATTTAATCGAACCGGCTTGTGTGCGGTTCCCACCGGTATATGTGGTTTTCCGAGCCTTCTGCCTCAGCTCATGACTGCAGTAAAAATTCGACAGAGTTTTGGACCAAAACTTGATTAGATGCCTGGAAGTGGAAATATACGGTTAGGGCTCTTATCCCTGACGTCGATTGCAAGCTAAAATTGAAAAATTTCTGATCCTTCAAGGGGGGTTATGATACGTGACTGACTGGGTAGATAGAGAGAACCCCTAAATTTATAAATCTACACTCTGGAACTGATTAAAAGTATTGAGCAACTATCTGAAGGTTTTTCTGCTTTGTTTACGGGTATCCACAACACATGAATGGTGCGTGGAAACCAAGAACATTGTACCTCGTTATCCAACTTTATTCATGCAGACAGGATCTCTTACTGATCTCGACCACTATGGGGGCTACGAATGTCTCTCTCGAACGCCCTTCGGACCTGACCCCAGAATGTCGAGATTTCGTCATCCACCTGGCCCATGAAAATCTTTTACAGGCCTCTATTATTGCTCCTCAGGTGAAAACACTGGAGCATCTTGTCCAATACCGCCAGCTTCTAGCTACAGGTATACAACTACTTGAGACGGTGATCCACGACTCCAACAGCCCCCAGCATACCAAGGCATACTCGGCCTATATTCTGGCACAGGTTCTCTTTAGTGAAACGGTGTGTCTTGACCGTGTGGTGTCTGTATTAGGTCAGGGTATGATTCTAGCTGAGAGAAGTGGCTTATCTGATCTAGTTCTACAGATGGAGTGTCTCAACGTAAGAGCTCTCTGTAAAACCAGCAGAAATGCCGCCCTTCTTTACTGCAACAAATCCCTCGACAAGTATGAGGGAATGTACGACAATTACGCATACCACACTCTTCAGCTTGTTCGATTCGAGCTGACTCTGGATAACAGTATACCTCAAGCTTTTGATCTTGCAAAGTCGTGGGAAACTCTTCCTGACAGTATACCAAAATCTTTTCTGCTTCTGTACGGGATATCAAGGGCATTGGACTATAACTTGCACAACTATGACGAAACTTTGGTCCTCCTAAATGAAATGAAGGCTTTCGAGGAGGCTACAGAGTGCACTAAGACCGTTCCCCAGATCACCATGTTTCGATGCATGTTGATGTTACTCTTGGCGTTGCGAAGAGATGATAATACTAACGTCGAAACTGCCAGTAACGAGCTGGAGATGCTGTTTCGATCCTTGAATAGAAAAGCCGTCAAGAGAAACATGATCTGGGAGAACTGGAACATTGATGGAACTGTCAAACTTAGTGGAGCTCAGGGAAGTACTTTCAACATCTACTGGATCACTCAAACCGAGTGTATCCCATATTGCTACTTCCTTTTAGCACTGGCAGGGATGCGACACCACGCCAGTTTGAAATACGGACGAGAACTGTTAAAGGACTGTCTACTAGTGATGAACCGAGATGAGGAAGATATCCCTAAAACTGTCTTGGGTCGCGCAAGTATCTCTCACATTTCCGATAGTACTGGGCGGAAGCTGGCTCTCAGATGTACTATCCATCTGTACATGGCGTTTGTCAATTTCAGTGGTTTAGCATACAAAAAGGGTCAACGGTCATTTGAGCGGTTCATGACACTTTCCAAGAGACTACCAGAGGATGCATCTGACGGTTTGTACCCTATGAGTTGTCTAGTGGCAGGTCTTGCAGCACACACCTCAGGTAAAAAGAAGAGGGCATTGAAACATTACAGAAGAATTGATGTCAATGACCCACTCTTTCCACTCGCTTTAGCCAACATCTGCTGTCTTGACCCCACTATAGAGAATATGGACGCAGTCAAACAGCTCATGACCAAATTGTCGCCTGAACACCACAACCTGAAGCATTCCATGTTTGAGCTGGTTCGCCTGGTTCATGATTCTAAGAACATGTCCTCTATTGAACGTCAAGAGAGCATGAAAAAGGTGCAGAGGTCATTGCATCTGGGAATGACTCAGCAGCTCTCCTACATGACTACACTGGTCTGTGTCGACTTGATTGGTACAACTGCTGAGGCAAATGACGAGCTTGGAAACGCATTCACAACAGCAGTGGCAGAAGCCGATTTAGTGTGGGCTTACGTCATTGGAGAAAAGAAGAAGGAGTATTTGCATAAGCTGGGACAATTGGACCAGTACGAACAACTAGACGCGACTGTGAAGGACATTGGCAACCATGTCTTCAACATCTCACGTTAAGCAAGGTATATATTTTATTTATTGGAATCTATTTTATTCCGTCTCTACATGTTGACGGCGTTATCGTAAAACGAGGTGAGATCAGCTCGGGTCTGGTTCATGTTGGTTCGCTGGCGCGCAGACTCTCGGGACTGCTGGATGTTCTCGTTCTCGGCAATCTCTTGCTCCTTGGCTCGGAACTTGTCGAAGAAGGAGATTTCCTGGGCAGCCAGTTCGGGATGCTTGAGCACTGATTTCTTGATCATGATGGCGGCCTTGGCTCGGTCTCCGGCAGTCTTGAGCTGGTTGGACCACTTGGTGACTCGAGGGAACAGAGGCTCAGGAGTGTGGAAAAGTCGGCCAGTGGTAGATAGGAACATGCAGATTCCGAGAATCACGTCCGTGGCAGCCAGAATCTGGGCTCTCCACACTGGCAGAATCTGGAAGTACCACTCCACCCTGTTGTTGGGCCGGGTCAGGTTCTCCAGACCGGTCTGGGAGTTGATTCGGAGCAGATCCAAAGTCAGAAGGAAGAAGGAGATGTAGAGCACGGTCTTTCGCCACGAGTTGGCCTGGAAGGAAATTGAAGACGAGGTGGCAATGCCAGTAACGAGCAGGTTGATGACATATGCGGCGACGGCGTTAGGAATGGAGTAGAGGAAGTAAGACGAAGGAGACTCAGGATGGCACCATTTGCAGTCGGCCAAAACGTCGGGGCCAAAAACAGTGTACAGGGCTCGGCCCTTGTCGGTCTGGTACACCTTGAAAAAGGCCTCTTCTCGGTCGCTCAGCTGGTAGTCCTTGGGGTTCATACCGGCAGCCACTGCTCGGATCTTCTTGAGTCTAGACATGACGACCGATCCCGAGGTCTGCATTCGAGAGCCCGTCAGCAGAACCACATTCTCATAGTGTCGTGAGTAAGCATAAGCTAGTTGCAAGGCGGCCGTTGCTAGCAGTAACAGAATTACCAATGCATGTGTTTTTGTGAGAGGAGACCGAAGAGCCCGGAGTTTTGCAGGGGGATTTCGGATCTTGTGGTATGTTTGCGTGAGCTTGGGAATGAACCATGTGAGAAGCACGGGCAGAAACGGCTTGCCCCATGCCCACAATTTTTCGGACGTGATCTGTTCCATTGTGAAGTTGGAATGTAGTGTGGTGCGGAGGTGTAGATGGTGGTGAGTTTGGGTGGAGGATTTGACGTGACGTGTGAGTTTCAAAGTCTAACCAGAGTTCAACAAGGCATGTATAGTGTGTGTGGGATACGGCGGGGGGTGAAAACAAGCGTTTAAAGACCCTTTCATCTAGGGGCAAAAACGCTGTTAATATTGTGGCTTGGTCTGGTTGTGGAAAAAATATCCAGCGGTGCGGTTTGCACCCTTACTGAAAATGTGCCAAGTGCCTGATAAGCGAGGTTAGAGACACTCACACGCATGGAACCTGATCTTTCGAGAAAGTTACCCCGCAATTCATGCATGTGGTGGGGCCCTTTACCACACATTCGTAGGTGGCTTGGGATAGAAGAGTGTGAAAGTGATAGCTGGGAACCTGGACAGACTGATCATGGAGGATAATATTGTGACTTGTCAAAAGAAGCCCTTCGATAAACCACCCCCTGTCTCACGTAAATTACCCCTGAAACAATATACAATCAACTGCAGAGAGTTTTATGACATTTACTTTCGATAATCCTTCATTGTAGACCTCGTATTGATCATTTGGCACGCGTAAATTTCAGTGTTGTGTTTAGATACATGATGGTGTCGTAATAGGCCGGTTTCAGGTTGAGGGGTATCCCAAACAGTTTATGGACCCTGGCACCCGGAACTTTATTCGTTCAGTGAGTGTGGACGATGCAATACAGGATGAGAAGGACCCCTGGTATCGGTAGTAAAAGTACATCGTGTTAAACGTGCTGAATGTTCATAGGAGAATATAGCGTCTGGGGCCATCTACAGTTTTTCTTCTTTTCAAATCATTTATTGAGTTTCATAATGTTCGCGTAATCCACCTAAAGACCATTGTAAATCAGCCGGTTAGGACTGTTCTTAAGTCTACCTCTCATACTTCCAGGGTTACCCCGAGTGATCAGATAATCCAGCTGAAGAGGAGTCAAAAGCTGGTCACTAATACTCTGAAAGTAGGCCATAAGACCAGCCACATGGGGAGCAGCCATGGACGTACCACTCATGATATCCGTGCCAGTGTCACTCTGATGGGAAACACTCTCAATATCGATACCAGGAGCAAACACAGTGACACACTCTCCAAAGTTTGAGCCTCGAGACATCCATCCAGCAAATCGACGCACCAGACGGTCGTCCTTGCTACTGGCTGCTGCGGTTACGGCGCCAGGGAAAGTACCCATTCGAGAAGGCGAGTAGTTGCATGCGTCTCGTCCATCATTACCCGCAGCAATAGCAACAGGCATTCCGACCATGATGGCATGTCTCACCAGTCGGTCAAAGGGTTCGAAACCTCGAGGAACTCCGACAGACATGTTGATAACAGCTCGGTCATGGCCCTTGGCAATGTAGTCATTGATAGCCCAGTTGACAGCATGGAGATAGGTTCCAACTGAGACGCAGTCCTCCTCTCCAAAAGCCTTGACAGCGACAAGAAGAGTTCGCTTGGATACTCCCCACTTGTTGGCACCAATAGTTCCAGCAACATGAGAACCATGACCGTTAAGGTCCTCGTTGACGTTGTCAATGGCATTGTAACCCCAGACTGCCCGTCCAGCAAAATCCTTATGGGTGATTCGAATACCAGAGTCCACAACGTAGGCCACAGTATCATACTGGGGGATCATAAACTGGTAGGGCGCAAGCATCTTGGCAACACCAGGATTGACAACGTTCTTCTGAGAGGAGATACGATGCAGACCCCATTGAGTGGTTCTCTCTCGAGTCAGCAGATGAGAAGGAATGGGCTCGGCCTGCTGAGACTTCTGACGCTGCTGAGGCTTCTGTTGAGGCTTCTGCTGAGGTTTGGGCGGTTGGGGTCTACCTGGAAGAGGTTTACCAGGCTGAGGTCGGTTCTGTTGGGGTCTTGGTCGTTGCTGTTGCTGTTGCTGTCTGGGCTGGGCCTTTTTCTGAGATTGAGGTTTCTGCTGAGGTTTAGATTTCGTCTCAGGCTTTGATTTGGCCTTGGGGTTGGTCGGCTTGGACTTGGTCTCAGGCTTGGACTTGATCTTGGGTGTGGACTTGGCCTTAGGTGTGGACTTGGCCTTAGGATTCGACTTCGCCTTGGGCTTGGAATTTGCCTTGGGGTTCTGTTTGGACTTGGACGAGTCCTGTTTCTTAGGTCGAGGTCGCTGCTCTTGCATCTGAACCACCTTGAGGTTTCCATAGTCTTCCTCTCCATAACTATCCTGGCCATCCTCAGAATAAAGAGCCTTGAGACGCTCAAAGTCGATATCAAAGTCGTAGGACTCTTCGGTGGAGTTGGTAAAGGTGTCATAAGAAGCGATATCATCCTCTTCCTCGATATTTCCAGAATACTTGGAGGCCATTTTGGTCATCTTCTTGCTTCGTCCATAAGCAGGTAGAGTCACCTTAATATCTTCGTAGACATCGACTCGAGGATCCTGCTCCAGAAGAGCGGCTACTTTGTCTTCGAAAATTCCAAAGTAACCGAGGAAGCCCTTTCCATCGTTTCCAATGTCAACAGAAGATTCAATGTATGAAGAGCCTCCACCGATCTGGTTGATGGTCTTGTCAAGAGACTCGAGCTGTACTCGAACATCAGAGATGGTGGCACTCTCGTTGAACATGACGATTCGACGCTGTCTGGAGACGGCAGAGGCATCCTGTCCAAGGTCCCTCTTGACCAGGACGTGGCGTTTCTGGTGAGTAGCCAGAATGTTCTTGACGGCATCATAGTCGGGAGAAGCGGTCACTAGTGTGGCCAGCAGCACAAGTGGTAGGCCGGTGAGTTTCATTGTCTACTTGTCATAGGGGGCAATCGCAGGGATTATATGAACTTCTTCTACGAGGGTTTCTGCATCTTTTTCTGGTTTTCAGGGGCATAAACTGTCGTCTTGCAATCCTGATCCAGTGTGGTATGCAGGCCCCCATAATCATGGCAAGTATATGGAGGTTGAAGAACAAGGTGAGTAAGGTGAAAAGATCTTGAAGCTTTAAGAAACATAAATAAATGTACTGACAGACATAAACAAGTCACAGTCAATTCTACGAGGCATACATTCTCAAGTCACGAAATAGTCCAATCTATTAGTTGAATCCCATTATGCAATAGCTTGGTAAAACAAGACAAACTCCTTTTTGATCTTTGTCCAACTGCTGGGGTCAAAGAAAATATACAGGCCCCGCTCGCTTTGTGCTGTTTGCTGGACGGGCTCGGTCAGAGGGTCCTTAGTCAGCCATAACTTGAGCTCCTTGTGGTACCGCCAGTTTCGGTTGGTAAGTTCCACGGCCACAGCTTCTTGCATAGAGTCCCGGGGCATAGTGTAGAAGATAAAGAAGAGGGTTTCGTCTGTAAAGCTCTGGATCTTTGTCTGCTGCGGTGGTGCTGAGGGCACATTGTAACATGACGGCAGGCTGTATTCCGGGGTAGGTTTATGCACTGACGTTTCTGTCCATGGCGAGCCAAACGATTTCGACAATGGAACCGCACTAGGGTTCATATTGAGCCCCATAGTAGTCAGGTCGTTACCTATGGCCACCGTTGTCTGGTCGTTGTTCTCCATTCGAATAACTCCCAAAAGCCCGTTGAGCCCATATCTTTCCTTGTGATCAGCAGGAATAGGTTTCCGTTGCTGGCCTGGCTGTCCATGAGGTCCTGAGGAGCCTGCTCCGGGGTGTCCAGAGACTTTAGGCTCCAGATCGAGGCCTGGAGGGGCTGTTCGGGCCGCTGCTGCTGATCCGAGAGCGGGAAATTCCGACATGTCTAGAGCCGGTCCATCCTTCTCTGCTTGTGACGCCGCAGTCTCGGCGAATGATGCTCTTGCTGGCCAAGGGTCTGTTGTTAGTATCGATGCATGAGTGGGGCTAGCAGTTCTGCTGGTCTGATGAGGCAAAATCGGTCGTTCAGAAGTTGTGGTGGTTGCACTCCATCCTCCTCCAGTGTCTTCTTCTCGTCGTAGAGTCAGCAATACTCACTTCTACTCATTGATGTTGCGTGGTGATAGCGACAAGTGAAGTTGAACTGTGGAAAGTTTATGTGCGGTGGAGGCTTCAGAGATGGCCTAAGAATATGAACCACACAGCAGCAACTGTATTAATAAACTGGGGGTCAAGGGTGGTTTTTTACGTAATATAGCTCGTATACAGGGCTCTGTTGGATGTCACATTTTCGGTTCTATCCTTGCTGCTGCTTATTAACAGAATGGGAGAAGAGAAGGCCAGTAAAATCACGTGACTGCATTCGACTGATCGTCCCATAGAGTATGTCCAAGGTGTTTGAAGAAATTTCCTCCTTAAGCTTGTAGCCTCTATCCATACAAGGAACTTCTTACCCACCATGGCACCCACAATGGTTATGCTCCCCACTGAAAAGCATTCCTCACTCGCACTTCACACACCTCCACACAGCTGGTAAGACAATGGAAGGCTATTGGGGAAATAATAGTGAGAGGTGAGGGACATGTGCCCTGGTGCAGGCGATTGAGCGGAGTTATAATACAAGTAGCGTGCTGAAACCGCCTTGGCTTCATACGCTGCCCCAGTTTTTCCCCATTGTCCCTAGTTCAAAAGAGACTATCTTAGCATAGCATCGCCACCTCAAGACCACCATCCGCATTAAACGCACAGCGGCAACAGGAGAGACAAGATTAAAATTATATCGGATAATTCTTTTTCTGGCCAGAAATCGATTCTCCGACACAGCCATACACAGATCAGAAATGCGATCTCTGCCCAATATTGTCATCACCGGCACTCCCGGAACCGGCAAGTCCTCCCACTGCGACACCCTGGCCTCGGAGCTCCCTGATATGAAGGTTTTCTCCATCAACCAGGTGGCCAAGGACCGAGACTGCTTTGACGGCTACGATGAGGAGCGAAAGTCCCATATTGTCGACGAGGAAAAGCTCATTGACGCCATTGAGCCCGATCTGGAGAAGGGCGGTCTCATTATCGACTGGCACGTGTGCGATATTTTCCCTGAGGACCTGGTTGATCTGGTGATTGTTCTGCGAGCAGATACCGAGAAGATCTACGACCGACTCCAGAAGCGAAACTACGCTGAGTCCAAGCTGCAGGAGAACCTGGACGCTGAGATCATGGAGGTGGTTCTTTCTGATGCTCGAGAGTCTTATGCTGAGGAGGTTGTCATTGAACTTCCCAGCAACACCATTGACGATATCGACTCCAATGTGAGCCGTATTGTCAGCTGGAAGGAGCAGTGGGTTGCCGACAACAAATAAGCCTGTTGTTGGAGGATTCTGGACTTTGTAATATATTTTATTTTAATTGAAGTTTTGGGGGTGTAATGTATCTATCTTTTGGGTGTATCCATCGGAGTCCTTATTACTTGGACTCCTCGGCCTTCTTCTCAGCAAGGAAGACCTTGAGCTTCTCCAGAGCCTTGAATCGGTGAGAAATGGAGTTCTTGGTCTCCTCGCTCATCTCGGCAAAAGTCTCAGTGTAGCCCTTGGGCTCGAACACAGCGTTCCAGCCAAAGTTGTTCTCGCCTCGAGGAGGAACAATGGTGCCCTCACAGGTGCCCTGAAACAGCAGAACGTCCTCGTCGGGACCTCCGCAGTAGGCAAAAGTGCACCAGGCAGTGGCAGACTTGTCCTCGAAGCCAGCGAGCATCTTGTTGAGACCCTCGTGTCCAAGAGCATCCAGGAACCACTTGATGTAGACACCGGGCAGACCCTTGAGAGCAGCAAAGCCGAGAGCAGTATCCTCGACCAGAACGGGCTTGTTGAGCTGGGTTAGTAGTTGTCGGGGTGTTGCCTCAAACATGTCTGATACTCACAATCTTAGCAGCGGCCTTGGCCTTGGCGATGGACACCTCCTCAATGGTTCCCTGGGTCTCCTCAAGGTCCAGTTTGTGGGAAGTCAGCTCAATGCCGGTGGAGGCAAGGATGTGGTTGGTTTCTCGGAGCTTTCCGGCGTTTCCAGTGACAAAGACAACAGACATGGTGGTGGTGGTGTTGTTGAAAAATTTGGTGATTTGGCTTACACCTAAAAATGTTCTTATCTCAACCGCTTCACTGACGATATGCACAACTTAATTGAGCGTAAATGTTGGAGACAAATAGGAATAAAGAGGTTTATCAAATCAGAGAAAAAAAAATTAAAAAAGGATGCCCTCTCACCTACAAATACACAGTAAAAGTCACAAGTCAGATATATTAACTAACGAATAATTTAAGCAGAGCCGTTAATCTGGTTAATGGAGTCGTTGATGAGCTTGATGGCCAGATCGACATCTCGCTCGTTGTTGTAGAGAGGAGCGGGAGCCAGTCGAATGACATCGGGGTTTCGCTCATCACCAAGAACTCCATGGTCATCAAGGTAGTCAAAGACCTTCTTCATGGTGCCATCGGGGCCAAACAGCAGAGAAAGCTGGGCACCTCGCTGGTGCTCGGCCTGGGGAGTGATGATGGTGAACCAGGCCTTGCCAGAGTTGCCAAAGATCTCAATGTTCTCGGGAGCAATGTAGTGGGGAGAAGCAAGGAGACCCTTGAGAAGTCGGTTAGTAAGCTCAATGGATCGCTCTCGGAGCTTCTCAATGCCGCCGGCCTCCTTGAAGAGCTCAAGAGAGGCTCGCAGAGCAAGCACACAGAGAACAGAGGGGTTGGACTGCTTGTAGCCTCGAGCACCTCGAATAGGGTCAAACTCGTCGAGCATCTTGAATCGAGTCTCGGCGTTGTTACCCCACCATCCGGCAAGTCGGGGTCGCTGGTCGTCAGCGTACTTATCGTGGACGAACAGACCTCCAATACCACCGGGGCCGGAGTTCATGTACTTGTAGGTGCAGAAGACAGCAAAGTCCACGTTCCAGTCGTGGAGCTTGAGAGGCACGTTACCGGCGGCGTGGGCAAGATCCCAGCCGACAACACAGCCCTTGGCCTTGGCAGCAGCGGTGATTCGAGGAATGTCAAACAGCTGGCCAGTGTAGAACTGGATACCGGAGAAGAAGACAACGGCAATCTCGTCTCCCTGCTCCTCAATGACCTTGATGATATCGTCATCGGAAAGAGTGTGAAGACCGTCCTTGGGGGCCAGCTTGATGAGAGCCTGGTTGGGGTCCAGGTTGTGCAGCTTGGCCTGAGCCTCCATGGCGTAGGTGTCAGAAGGGAAGGCCTTGGCCTCGAACAGAATCTTGTTTCGAGTAGCGGTGGGCTTGTAGAAGGCGCTGAAAAGCGAGTGGATGTTAGAAGTCAGGGTGTTCATGATGGCAACCTCATCCTCGGAAGCTCCAAGGATGGGGCCAACAAGACCATGCAGAGGCTCATCACAAGAGTACCAAGGTCCCTGGTGGACATCCTTGCCAAGGTCCTCCTTACCGGAGACAAAGTGGCCCTTGACACCAAGCTGGGACCAAGCATCAAGCTCCTGGTTGACGTAATCTCGGGTCTTGTTGGGCATGAGACCCAGAGAGTTACCGACGAGGTAGGCAACCTCCTCTCCGTTCTTGAGGACGGGGACGTTGAATCGATCTCGGAAGTTGAGGGGCATTGTAGAGTAGAGTCTGGGGGTTCTCAGAGAAGCGAGTTTTGTGGTTAGTCTGGACAGTGTTATCCGTGCGATGCTGAGGATCTGGGGAGCTCTGGTCGGTGGATCTCGTCTCTCACTTTATAGACACTCAGATCTAGGTTATGCATGGTGAATAGTGCATGGTTCGAAAGTGTTAGAGTTGCGAGGCTATAGGCATGCGGCAGAGCTACTCCATCGCGGTGGGTGGAACTTGCACTGCTACTTTTCTTTTTGCATTGGAACCCCGCCCACTTTGACTAAATTGACGTCCCCGAAACAGATGGTACCCATGCTTTTTCTGTCCGAGCAGTCGTTGGCGAAATAGTCGATTTCGGGGCCTCATTTTCCCGGCGCCGGTATGTCCGAATAATCTGCGCTAGCCAATCCCAACACTGAGCATCCTGCACTAATGCTGTCCAGCGTAGTAGACTATCTCGACATTGTTGCTGTAGATTGCAACACTGGTTTACGGGCTGTTTTGACAGGGTCAATGCGTTACATTTGCGAAGAGGATGACGGTTGTGAGGCATTTAACGCTTTTCCCAACTAAATTCTGGTTATTCCCAACTATTGTTGTGAAGTAACATCTCACTATAGCTCCCCCTTCTACTTTACTTATCAAAATCCCTCTCTCTGAATCCAAGCAAGGTTTAGTGACGAGGGGAAGTTTTAGTTGCTTGGTGGAGTCCAGCGAGGGCTGCTGCGTAAGGGAGCTTTCTCCACACCGTTGTCGGGGAGTGTCTCACGGCTATCGGAACTGTTCATTAGTCGAGAGCCGATGATACGAAACGACTTGAGGATTGCTGTCTTCATACAAAGTGCATCTTTGCATCCGTTCCTACATTAGATGAGCTTGGCATTATACGGAGACAGAAGCTGACTTATAAGTATGAACGAGTAACTGGTATCGTAAGCCAGCCCCCTTTCGCTGACCCACTTACTCTCACTGCTGGGCCAGAGAAACCGGCTGGTGCGGCTCGGAAATGATTGGTCTAAAAGTACACTGCTTTATCTATTGAGTGGAATATAGCTCGTTGGAAGCATCTCCTGGCTTAGACCCCACAG
This sequence comes from Yarrowia porcina, assembly GCA_900519025.1. Lineage (NCBI taxonomy): Eukaryota > Fungi > Ascomycota > Dipodascomycetes > Dipodascales > Yarrowia > Yarrowia porcina. The sequence continues at coordinate 1,124,991 of ULGT01000010.1, read as the reverse complement.
TAAGACCCCACAATCTACCGTGAAAAGGAGCTACTGGGGGGCTATAGAGGACCGTTCTGTTGGGTTATCTACCTCATATTGCGCATCTTGCCTCGTCTAAATTAGACCCCTGTTCTGACCCGGAGAAAACCGGTCCATTAAGTCGACTAATTGTTCCGAAGGCTTGGATGTGGTGTAAGCGAGTTTCTGTAGCTAATGAGAGCTCGTAAGAATAGAAATGCTTTGATCACCTCGGCTTGGGTGAGTGAGAGGAATAAACTCGCAGGGTACCAGTACTGTACGGTCTCCCAGGCAACGGCCCCAGACAACGAGCTCAACCTTCACGTCTACACGTTAACGCGAAAAGTAGGCCAACCAGAAGAACTAAGCCAGTCAGTATCTATTGATAGAACGGGGCTAATCCTACAATAGTACGTACGAATACTGAAGGGATTACGAGTACATACGATCACACACCGCCACTCTGAAGGTGCTTTATATACCCACATAAATTAGCCAGTGTCCAGTGTACATACAATGTACAAGTATCCTTGCAATAATTAGTCCATTGATAGATATATCGTTGATCTTCATGGGCAACTTCGAAATCTTCACAATAGACACGTCCAGATGCCTGCTTTTCAAGAGCAAGTATCGCAGTGTTACATGGACCAAAGTCATTGATATTTGTACTCGTGTACATACATAAAATTCAAAGTCATGGCGTGGTCTCGGATATCTCGTTTTCGTACCTGAAGTTTGCTTCTTCACTCTTTGTTTCTTTCCTACATACACATTCCTGGGGTCTTCGTATGTTGTGATGAGAGACACCCCAGCTGAAACACGCGCACAAAGGGTCCTGCTTTCTTCCATATGAGCGCGTAACTGCAGGGTCTCAGGGTTTTTTGAAAGGGAACGAGTGATCGACAGCCCTGAACAGCAGTTCGTTGCATTTTTGAACCATCGTTAGTTATTCCAAGGGGCCGACGATCAATCTTATTTACTACCCACGCGAAGTATCATCGTCAATTATGGTGAGGACTCTTTGATGATAAGAAACTGACCTCCTGAATCAACCCTTGACATGTGCTTGATTCATGCTTCACTTGGTGGCATCTCATTCCAGTAAACAGACCTCTCTTCCTTGCGTTGGTTGCAAAACATGTCTTTGTCGACCCACATCTTTCGTTGCAACCCCCAGTTGATCGACGAAAACACTGTCGATCCGAAGGGCGCAGTTAAAAGGATGGCGTTCCCGTTTTGATTGAGGCTCTAGTCGCAATCAAGTCACTCGCCCCTAGCCACTCATTATGAAATTCACTCTCCTTTTGGCTGGTCTGTCTCTCGTGGCAGCAGCCCCTACTGACGCTGATGCCTCTGCTTACTCCAATGTTCTGAGCATCATTAACAAGCACCAGAGCCACCATGCGAAGCGTGACCTGGCCGACTCCGCCAAGGACCGATACCTCGTCTTCTTCAAGAACGGAACCTCTATTCAGTCCATCAACGGTCACATCCAGGACCTGGACTCCAAGACTTCTCCTGAAGTTGGCGCTATGGCCGGAACCAACGGTTTTGCCGCTACTGGAAGCAACCAGGGAATCCAGGGCGCTTTTGACGTTGACGCGTTCACTGACGGTAAGGGCTTCACTGGATACTTTGGATCCTTCAACACTTCGGTGCTGGACTCTATCCGAAGCTCTCCTGATGTCGCTTCCGTCGAGAAGGATGTTCTCATCTCTCTTGGCAAACACGCTGCTCGACCCGTCAACCTGACCGAGCTACACAAGCGAGACTTCCAGTCCACCACTGTCGCCCAGTGGGGTCTGTCTCGAATCTCTCACCTCAACAACAACGTCCAGAGCGTCAACCCCGACAAGCCCTCCACTGTTCGAGTTCCTTACAACCGAGAGTCCTCCAAGTACGACACCACCGTCTACGTTGTTGACACCGGAACCTACGTTGAGCACCAGGACTTTGGTGGACGAGCCCGATGGGGAGCCAACTTCGTTCAGGGAGAACCCATGCAGGATCTCAACGGTCACGGTACTCACGTTTCCGGCACTGTGGCTGGTTCCACTGTCGGAGTCTCGGGAGAGAAGACCCATATTGTCGCTGTCAAGGTTCTCAACCAGAAGGGTCAGGGATACGCTTCCACTATCATTCAGGGAATGAACTGGGTTCTTTCTGACTACCAGAAGGCTGGCCAGCCCCGATCCGTCATCAACTTTTCGGGAGGAGGAGCTTCTTCTGCCGGTCTAGACCAGGTTTTCCAGCAGGCTGTCCAGAAGTACGGTATTCCCACCGTTGTTGCTGCCGGTAACGATGGCCAGGACGCCTGCAACGAGTCTCCTGCCCGAGCTTCCAAGGGTGTCCCCGGTCTTATCACTGTTGGTGCCACTGACCACCTCGATAACATTGCTGTTGAGCAGGACTGGTCTTCTGCCAAGGGCCAGTGTGTCGAGATGTTCGCTCCTGGTGTTACCATTCTGTCTCTGTGGATCACCAACGATGATGCCGCTGCCACCATGGGCGGAACCTCTATGGCTGCTCCCCACGTTTCTGGCGCTATTGCCTACTTCCAGTCGATTGCTGACGGCATTGTCCCCGCCGGCGTTCTGGAGTCCTGGGTCAAGGATGCCTCTGTCAACAAGGTCAAGGGAGATCTTGCTGGAGCCGGCAACAACTTCCTGTGGAACCGAGCCTCTTTCTAGATGCTCCATTAGGAAAAACACACTATTTAATGATACCTTTCAACTGACTATACAACCAACGGTACACTTTTGTTCAAAGTCGATTTACTTGTAGTTTTTGTAGTTCCGCCTTGTACAAGTATATTTATTCGCTCACGTGTCTGGCTGACTCTTTTTATTCTCAAGATCCGTCATATCTGATTTTTTATTTTTTGTTTTTATTTTTTTGGTGAAAAAGATCTCTGGGCCATTGTTTTGACAAGGCACAGTTTTTGAGTTCGGGACTTCTGATGGAACAACTGATTTGGAGATCATGATGTGCAAGGCAATTGAGGTCCCCATATTGATGTGTTTGGACTGACATTAAAGTTGAGCCCAAATCGGCCATAACATTCCAATGTCAGTGTCAAGTGTCACACTTCCTCCTCGTGACAATTGCTGCTTTCAAAGACCCCAGAAATACTGTTTACTCATTATCAATCAAATTCGTCATTAGTCATCTAAATACTTCTATTTTATGCGGATTAAAACTCCTGGAGAATCACCTCGGTGTTCTCTCCACATGTCTGGAGCTTCAGCAGCAGGGGGAACAGCGTCTTGAGCTCCTTCTTGCTTGCCGGGCTCTTCTTCACCAACGCTGTAAGATGAGAGAGAATCACCTGAAGCTCCTGGTTTTGAAGCTTGGGGATGGGCATGGTACCCCGAATCACAGAGTCATTAATGAACTGGGAAATGCATGCCTGTGCCCGTGACATGGCGTATGGTCGGGATAGCTGAGAAAGCCGCTCTCGAGCAGGCCCTGTGCCATCACCCTCTCCGATCCACAAATCAAACAGAAGGGTCGTGCAGTAGAGAGAGAAGTCGGGCTTAGAAACCGCCTGTAGAGTGCCCGAAAAGCCGAGAGGAGAGGCCTTGGTTTTCCAGACCAGCGAGTTCTCGTAGATGGACTTGAGAAGAGAGTCAATGAGCGACTCGGGAACATGGTCGAGCCCGAGAACGGGAAGAATCAGCTTCTCATACTTGTGGAATCCCTCACTTCGCTGAGCCAAGATGGAAAGACCACCTTCAACAACTCGAGGCCAGAGGGTCTCCTCTGTTGATAGTCGAGGAAGTACCTTCTCAACGGTTTCCAGAAAGAGTTCCGTTGAATCGTTACCTAGAGCCGACGAAGTGGTGTCCTGGAGCAGCAGCGAAATTACGCTATCATCCACAGCCTCAGGCACCTCGGGAAGTCGGCTTCTGGAGAGCTCAACGGCCTTGAGAGATACAGCTCCGAATGTGGGGGCCTCATCGTCATCCTTGGAAGCAGTGCTAGAAAGCTTGGAAATCTTACCAAGAACTTCCAGGACCTTGGGATGATGGCCAGAGACATTTGCAATCTGCTTAAGCACTGCAGTCTGGACAGGAGACATGGAAGACTGATCCTGGGCGAATTTAGGTAGTCGTGGATGCAGCAGACAGTTGTAGAGAACATCCAAGGAATCGTCCAGAGTAGCATCAGGTACATTTCTATCCAGATCGTAGATGACGGTGTGTACAGCTGCATGCTCAGCAATGGCACTGGATGCAGAGCCCTGGTTCCATGGGCTAACAAACTCAGTTCCCCAGGGAGGAGAGAGCCAGAACTTCCATGCCGCAGCAATACTCTCGGCACTCAAGGGCGCAATGGTGAGCAGCTCCCCGAAAGACTTGCTGATGGTCACTGCATACTCTGGATGAGGACATGTAGTGTTAAGTTGCTCAAAGTACGAGAGCAGCTGTAGGAACAGGATATCAACCTGGTCAGGCAGAACAGTCTGCACTACGCCCATCATATGGTTGAATCCCGCAAGAAGTAGCGAGACTGTGTAAGGGTACCTTGCGGCAGCTCCAGCTGGGTCATTCTCCACCAGCTCTCCCGTGGGTGTCAGGAAGAGCTTAGGCAAAATCTCCTTGGAGAAGGTCTGCCAGAGGTTGGGCTTGAGCTTGTCCTTGGGCAGCGACTCAAAAGTTCTGAAGAAGGTCTGGAGAGCACCGTTTCTGACTTCAGCTCGGGAGTCATGCGACATGAGAGCCAGGGAAGACATGAGGATCAGCCACAGAGCAAGAGGCTCGGTAGAGTCGCGCATCTCATCCATGGTGAGGACTTGTTTGATGTCATCTGTATCTTTGGCCTGTCGCAAAATGCAGTCGGAAACAGTCCAGAAGAGAGAAATGCAGGTGAAAGACAGGTTGGAGTCTGAAGAGTGCTGACAGAACTTGTAAAGTAAATCCACAAGGGTGAGAAGGGCATCCGAGGGTAGCTGGGTGAGGAAATCGTTGCAGACGAGCTTGACAGAGTCAAAAGCAGCCTTGGTGACATCCAAAGGCATATCATCACGTAGACCGCTGTCCAGAATGCTGAAAATAGTGCTCCAAGAAGAACACTTTCCGAGCTGCTGGAGCAACGAGTTGGTTGTTTGCAGATGAGCCAGTACAATCTCGGAGTTGTCACTCTTCACGGCCTTCAGAAGCGAGTCAAAGATTCGACGATGAGCCTCAGGTGTGTCGGACTCAGAGGACTCGGATAGCTTTCTCTGAATGAGAGCACACTGTAGACTTTCGCATGCAATAAGATGATCTAGCAGCTTCTGCCACAGCTCCTCATCTTCCACAATCTTGGTGACGTTGAAAGTGGCCACAATTCCAAGCTTATCGTTGTTCCACTCCGAAGTAGACCGAGTCAGGGCATTCACAAGGTCAGAAAGAGCAGTAATTGAGTAGTCTTTGGTCGAATCAAGCAACTTTTTCTCTGCGGAAAGCACAGCTGGGTCAGATCCAACCTTGGACTGTGAGGTTTCTCGCAGAGTATCGAGCAGAATACTCCAGGACGAGCCTAGCGTAGTTCCTAAAGCCGTACCGAGGTTGACCAATGCTCGAAGACACAGAATAGCACGCTGAGTAGGAGGCTTCTCTGCACCCGTGGCGAGTAGAGACATGAATGCATCTCGGGCCGTCTTTCTATCCACATATCCTGCAACGTGTGCCAGCTTCTGAACAGCACGAATGACACTGTGTAGATCCAAAGACTCCTCAAAGGGTCCAGCAACCAGAGGACTGTATAGATCCAGAATGGTAGACCAGGAGTGGTCAATGAGATGCTTGCAGAGTGTTGCTCGAGAGTCCTGGTTCTTTTGCAGAAGGAACTTTGCAAGAGCGTCACACAGAGAGTTGGCACAAGTGATGGCCAGGTACTGCTCGTATCCCTCTGGTAGATTCGGTGCCTCCGTCTTATCAAGTGTGTCAATAAAAGGAGTCTTTGTAGCACTGTTGAATCTGGTGCCCTCCTTGGTGTGTTTCAGCAGGTCTCGGAACAGGCCAAGAGTATCTGCCAAAATGTTCTTTCGTCCCTCTGCCACATCATACTCCTTGTAAATGGACAGAAGCAGGTCAAAATCGGAGAATACACCCTGAAGAATCTCCATACACAGTGCACGTTCCCAAGACTCGGTAGGTTCTCGAGAGAGGTGGACGAACAGAGTCAAGGTAACCTCGCACTCAGCAGGAACCAAGGCGAGCAGAGTTCTGAGCAGAAGATACAAGACACGAGCGATTCGAACAGCCACGGGGAATGGAGCTTCAGAGGAAAGACCTCGAAGAAGAGCAGGGAAAAGTTTCATCTTCACACAGTAAATCAGCTCAGGGTGCTCCTCAAAGACCATATGTTGGTTCTGCAGAATACTCTCCACCAGCTCTAGACAGAATGTATCCTTATAATGGCCCTTGAGGAATGTAGAAGAGTGATGCTCAATCAATGAACAGAGGTCAGACAGCACAGAAAGAGCGTCATCTGCTGCTGGAGAAACGAGAATCTTGTCTCCTGTGTCTACTGGCACCTCAAAGGTCTTGGGAGGGTCCTGTTCTTCTCGCACCTTGTCGAAAACAGAGACAATGAGCTGCTGGAGCGTCGCTGCTGCTGAATTCGACACCACTGGCGGCTTATTAGGTGCCTTGAGTGCTGAACAAATGGCCAAAAGCGCAGCCAGATTCTGACCCTGCAGAACCTTGGAGTAATTGGCCATAAGTGTAGGAAGACATTGAAGGATCTTGAGCTGGATTTCAACACCAAGATGGGTGGCTTCTTCCAGAGCACCTAGCACGGAAGGAATTGACTTGTCTGAGAGTGCTGAAATTGCCAGCAGTCGTTGTATCAGAGGGACTGCAATGGCTGTGAGTTTGGCATTTCGGGACGAGCATGCGAGCACTAGAGGCTGCGCAATCTTCTCGTCATGTTTGAGATCTTGCGGTTGCTTGCTTTTAACTGCTTCAAGTGTATATTCGGCAGCCTGTGTTAGTATCAATGATACATCGCCATGGTGTTGTATGGGAAGCACGTGTAGGAAGAAGATAGGGTACCCTTCACGTGTTGAAGCGGGAAATACTCACCTGCCGAAGATCAGGGTGCCTTCGCTTGCTCTCGGCAAGTAAACTGGTCAACTCCACTACCAGTTGGTGATTCATAGTGGCTGATACCGTTGAGTGTTAACTTTAGCTGTGCATACATCTGACGTAGCCCACATCGCGAAGGAGCGCAATTAGAGTTGTCTCCATGCAACTTGGCTCGTCATGATAATCAATGGGGGAGATGAGACAATGATATATGAAGAGGTATTTGCTTGAATTTGGCAGTTTTTGATCTTTACACTTCTATTTCTAGCCAGTATCCGTGTAATTCTCCTAGTAATGATCCACAGATCACACTAGCGTTGTCCTGATCCATGCACTTCCCAGCTGATCTGACTAATATTAAGGGGTGTGAAATAATGCCATTAATACCGGTAAAAATTGGAGAATTCTAGAATAACACACGACTTATTTTTAGAAGTCTTGAAATTCCAGAGCAACTGCAATATTTTATCTTCGCCACTATATATTCATCACCTGTCACACTTTTCCTTTTTTCTTCTCAACTTCTGCTACTTATTTTTTCCTCAGATTTACTTGGACTTCTACTTGAACCTCTCCACACTTCATTAAAGTTGCCGAGTTCGGGTGTGTCTGATTAAGGTTGCTCCCAACCACGAACCACAGCTTCGTCAATTCTAAATCAGCTGAGTAATCCACCCAAGTTACCCTACTTAACCTACACATTTTCATCCCACAGCTCATTATCTCCAACACCACAACATGTTAGCAAAACGACTTGGCCAGCTGGCCAGCCCCGCCGGATCGCTGCTGCGAGCAGGATCCTTGGCCACCGCCCGACCAGCAACCGCCCCTAGAACCCGTCGAATCTCCATGTCGTCCCAGAGTGGCGATGAGAAGCGAAAGCTCTGGAAGGACTTTGACCTGCCTCCTTCGCCACTGGTGGCTGATGGAACCCCCGAGGACCATTTCTTTGAGGTTGCTCTCTGTCGACACCGACCTCTGTACCTCGATACTGCTGTCTCGCATCTTTTCTCCGATGCTGCTGCCACCAAGCGAATGGAGGATTTCATCAAGGCCAAGCCCAACGAGTACGCACAGGGAACCCAAGAGGGATACAACCCTCTGTTCCCCAACGCCGTGAGCATTTCCGGGCAGGTCATCAACCCCGATATGATGCATTTTTCCAAAAATGTCACCTCTGACCTTTTCCCCTTTGAAAAGTACTACTCCCCACAAAAGTCCGAGTTTCGAATGATTGCCGACGTGCGATCGGACGTGGAGCTCCTCAAGTTCATTAACGAGGCCGTGGAGAAGTACAACATGGAGAAGGTGGAGGCCAAGGACGTGGAGACCGTGGAGGGCCAGGAGGAGAGTGTGGAAATGACTTCGGTCAAGCGAAAGCGAAAGATCAAGATGAACAAGCATAAGTACAAGAAGCGAAGAAAGGCTCAGCGTGCTCTTCGACGAAAGCTCGATAAATAATAATGTATATAGCGGCAATAGCCAAATGATGATGTTCGTGTCAAGTGAAAACAGTTGTATTTAGCCATATCAGTCATCGTAACTGGTAATTAATTTCGCGCCAAGATTTAAAACCCCATTTTGACGTGAAGTTCTGGTGCCCTTCTTTTTAGTGCAAGGCTGTGTGTGCTTTGTTTTGAGTTGAGCCACCTTGACAGGATAACGACGAGGACGGCTGTGTATATGCTATCTATTGAAATGAAATGTATTCAATCTAATGTACAGTTAGTAAATAAATAAGTTAATGCCGATGGACAGGCATGTGCTGGGTATCCAGCAGCTCGGGAGGAGGCCTTGTCTTTTTGGAATAGTAATAGTCCAGCTTTTTAGCCAGTTGAGATCTCACGGAACTGTGTCCTCGTGAGTGTGTAGCATGCGTATGTTGGAGTTCATGAGGGTCTGGCTGGTCCACAGAATCGTAAGAGGTACTTGAAGCACGCGAGAAGAGCAGTCCAGCCTCGATGATACGGTCAGACAGCACCAATAGAGGCTGAACGAACCGCTTTGCGGCATTTGGAGTGGGTGTATCTGCTCCTAACGAGACGTCTGTGAACTCTCGAAACTCGCTGGGGTTCATGATTGATTTTCCACCTTCGAATCCCAGATAGTCGTCATCCTCTTGCAACTGGCGACCCAGGAAACCCTCCTTTTCATGGTGACGTTCCAGACGTTCCACTCGGTCAATCCATTCCCAGGCGCACACTATAGCAAGCAACGTTGAGATCCAAGTGAGCGAGTCACTCCACTCTACAAGCCAGGCGTTGGCAATGTCCACCACAAATAATACCACGGGCGAACATGACGCCAAAATAGCAATGAGGGTCATGGGCACCATCTCCATGCACATGGTGGACCTCGAGTTGGTGATGAGGTAATACACCATGGAACAGGCGTACATGATTTGAATGGCCACCTGAAAGAGGTACTGGAACGCTGGTAACGAGCCTGAAAACTGGTATTGCAAAGCCATGTCAATAGATGTGATTCCATTCAGCACTTGACAGACCACAGACATGGTTCCACCCAACCAGAAAATCATCCGTTGCTCCATACGTCTCGAAAAGACCCTCATAACCACCTGCACCTGTGCCAGCAACATGATGAAGTAAAACACCAGCTCTAGCACAGCCAGGTACACGTACGACGATAATCGCTCCACCAGTTCACTTCTGTCGAGGTATCCCTTGTTGTATTGTTCGTTAATCAGCTGTGTCGAGTGTGCTAAAATGATGGTCAGGTATATGGTTCCAGCCAGTACACCTAGACGTAGCAACAGCGGTCTTCTTGGTCGTTTGTGGGGCATGACAAACGATATCATCCACAGTAATTTCATCCTTGACTCTTTCTTTTCCTCCTCGATATCGTCCGAGCTACTTCCATCCGATTGTATCGAGCTCTTGTATGGTTCTGTAATTTCTGACCCTCCATTTGACTCCACCGGTGCTCTAAAGCCGTGGCTATTTTCGCCCAAAATGAGAATGAGCACCACTATCCACGCCACAACCATGGATATTAACATGGAGTAAGTCAGTGGTATTGTCGAGTTTCCAAACTTGCCCTGATGAGTGTCCGTCCACATCTTCCATCCCTCCTGAATCTGGTTAAATAGCGGGTAATGCATGGCGCTTGAGTCGACGGCCGCCACAGGATGACCGTGGTAACATGCTGGCGTAAAAGTGGCCACCATACCTTGTAGGGTTATGGTGGTGGTGCCTAGGTCGACCGCTCCTTCAGTTATGATGATGGGCACGCATCCCGGGTGGTCTGACGGATACACCGGGTCTCGCCAGACAGACAGGCGCTTCATGGGAGAAATGGACCTGCTGGGGGAGAGCGCGTGAGAGAGGAGCCAGGCTTAGGTGTTGAGGGTGTGTGTTGAAGAGTGTGTGGTGCAGCGGATATTACGGATGAGGAGATGAAAGAAGAAGTCTATTTGCAGGCTTGTCCCACAGCTTAACCTAGATGGCAGACAAAGGGCCACGCAAGATGTATTTTTTGACACAAGCTTCTTGGCTCTCTTGGCGGCAGCAAAAAGCGAGATTATCTTCTCGGATCGTGTCTCACCGGTATAAATGACGGAAAGTATAGAGCGGGTCTCTGCTTGGCACGATGAGCTCGTCGTCGTACCCATACGGCTCGGAGCAACTCTTGTTCCATTAGCCTCCCTCATGTCCCAATCCTTAATCTTTATTTTACCAGGCAATCTACAGTTGGTTGGCAACAGACAGTGTTCAGTTTTGCCGTGGCATGTGCTCACGAGGCGAGGCTCCATGAGCGTTTATTTCTCAGGTTAACGCCATTGTAACCTTGGGGGGAAGATCGTTGGGTCCTAAACGACATATTTTTTTGTACTGGCCGTTTTCGGCTGATCAATCACGTGAATGTCTGCAGGGAAGCTGCATTTCCCAGCTAATAGATGAAAAGGATGCTTGGGGGGTAAAGTAGAAACAGAGTGACAGAAACCGTTCGCCATATGTACAGTACAGGTATAATATCCCCAGTAATACACTTCTATTAAACCAGCCTTACATGCAACACGTGCCCAACTCTCTGCACTCGGACTGTAGGCGACGTTCACCTGTATGTCTGGGTGCACCGTTTCTTCTCACGTCATTTAGCGAAATTTCAAAAGTGGAGAATCAATATTAGAGTCATGGGGTAGACCCCAAGTCTTTTTTGGCCAGAGTAGGATAGCCCAAGTATAGTGTCCCACGCAGTGAGAGTGTGACCCGACCCAGCTGCACCCCATACAGCTCACGTGCCGGAGAGTGCAGAGAGGGGGTTGGTCCGCGGGATTGGTGTAGGATTCCCGACAAGCAGGAAAACAAACGGATATTTTTTCACTACGTGTTTGCTTGGCCTTAGTCTCCTGGCTCACGGCACACTATTGCTTCAATTCTCTCACCCCCTAGCCCCTGCAACTCTATTGTCTTAATCGTACCTGGAAGAAATATGCACTTACAGGATACGTACACAACACCAATGACAACGCGACAGCCGTTTGGACTGAGCTCCATGCCGGTGGCGTTTGAGAAGGTGTATAAGGACAAGGACGGAGTCGACGACGAGTTCCACACGCCGCCTCTTGAAGCCTTTGAATTCGAGCGCAGTGTGGACAGTATAGGGGTCGCCATGGGTCTGGAAACGGTCCAGCCTGGCCCTAGCGGGCTAGGGAAGAGTCTACAGAATGGAAAGCCCGCTGCCTCGACAGATACACAACTAGACACGACCACTCGCCAAACGTCGCCCCCACAGAGCATCCCCAACGACTCGTCAGGTCTTCACACACAACGCCGACCTGTTGACATTGGAGACACTCCACCAGTGTCCCGAGACTCCATCTATTCCAACGACGAAATCGGCATCATCGACCTGTATTCCAAGTCGCCGGAGTCAGGTATGACTTCTCAGGGCTCGTCTTCAGTCCCTACAAGCAGACAGACAGTCAACCAAACAGAGACTCCAGCTCTAGAGACATTGCAGGCTATTCCCGTGGCTAACCTGCAACCTGAGCCGAATCCTCGAACCCCTGACCTGCAAAAGACGCCATACAACCACGACGCTCCGGGCTCAGCCATCTCCGTGGCCTCATCATACAAGGAATCTCGACGAGAAGCTGGACGAGTGCGATCGACGATCGACATGCGGTCCAAGCCGTCGTCACGCACAAACACCATGGAGGACGGGCCACGAGATCGATACGGATTTCTCAAGGCCACCTCATATATTCGCATGAACGACTACGACAAGTGGTGGAGCAAATACCAGCCATATCTACAGCGACGAAAGAAGAAATGGGTGACTCTGATGAAACAGAGTGGTCTTGATATTGGGTCCGGAGAGGACAAGGGAAAGGACAGCAACGAGGCTCGAGTTCCATCAACTGGACCCACTCGATTCCCCCCAAAGTCGGAAAAGCTGAAGCGGTACGTGCGAAAGGGTATTCCTGCCGAGTGGCGAGGCCAGGCATGGTTTTGGTTTGCCCGCGGATACGAATACCTCAACTCCAACGTCGGAGTGTACGACCAGCTGTGCGAAAAGAGTGCCACCATGGAAAACGTGGACGCCGAGCTCATTGAACGTGATCTCTACAGAACTTTCCCCGATAATGTCTACTTCCGAAAGTCTGAAGGAGAAGCAGACGAGACTCCCATGATCATGGCTCTGCGACGAGTCCTACGTGCCTTTGCCCTGCACCATCCCAAGGTCGGTTATTGCCAATCGCTTAATTTCTTGGCAGGGCTGCTTCTGCTCTTCATGGACGAGGAACGCGCTTTCTGGATGCTTCACATTATCACCCAAAAGTACCTTCCCGGGGTGCATGACACCAACCTCGAGGGAGTCAACGTGGACCAGGGAGTTTTGATGCTTCTAGTGCAAAAGTCTCTCCCTGCTGTCTGGAGACACATTGGAGTGGGCCTTGAAGGAGCACCCTCCGAAGGCATGGATCTGGTACGAAATCTCCCTCCCATCACCCTTTGCACAGCCTCGTGGTTCATGAGTGTCTACATTGGCACTCTTCCCATCGAGACTACTCTGAGAATCTGGGATTGTCTCTTCTATGAAGGGTCCAAGACACTATTCCGAATCGCGCTGACACTCATGAAGCAGAGCGAGCCGGAGTTTGTGGGCCTCAACGATCCCATGGAGATCTTCCAGGTGGTACAGACTTCACCAAAGTCCATGCTGGATGCCTCCCATCTCATGGAGTCTTGCTTCAAGCGCTACAATGACTTTGGTCATATTAGCCAGGACGAGATTGCGCAGCTGCGAAAGATTGTCCGACAGAAGCGTGGCAATGGCGGAACCGGTGGCATTCAGTCACGAGACGATGTCCTGGAGGAGCTCATTCTGTCACGTCAGCGGCCCACGTCGCGAACGTTTGTCCTGCGAAAGCTGCATATTGGCTCCAACAAGTGGTCCATGGAGTGATCATCACGGCCCAGCTACCATCAACGGCAAGCCCACCTAACACACAAAAACGCATAGCATCACGTCACGACGGCAGTATCAACTACTGTCGTCTGACTCTTTGATTAGAATAGATTTACTTAGCAATTAATAAGCATCATAATGAGATAGAACATGGGGTTTGTAGGTGAACGTAAACACCACGAGTACAGTAGCCATATCTAGGAAGTATCTTACCACCGAGTACAGTAGAAGGAGTAGATGAACATACTCGGCTTATTGGCTTCCACCTGGTAGACTGAATCGCACCTGGTATCATAGCGTCAGATCCCCCAATAAAGTTCAATGGGGCTGATTTACGGTGCATACTAAAAATCAGAGCAGTCTGTCATCATGTTCACTTGCACATTTCAGCGGTGATTCAAAAGACAGAATGAGGCAAGTGCGATGGTTGTCTTCGATATCTTCGGCCTCGGGGTTTGCCAAGAGGAACGTGAGCCTGAACCCGCGCTGTAGAGCCTGGCTACGAAACATGGAGCTACATAACAAGTCTCCTCTGGTGCTACCTCTGGCTGGTACCTTTTACGAACATACAGTGGCCACTGTTTTGCAGCATGATCTCAATTTGGTTGATCTGGTTCATTCGGGAGGAGCAGGTGATCGTGGTGTGGATATATATGGGGTCATGCCTCGACCAGACGCGTCTTCACTCAATGTGATTGTACAGTGCCGTACCAAGTCCAAGAAGATGCCTGGCAAGGACTTTCTCGAGCTGGCAGGCTGCTGGATGGCTCACAACGACCCTAATACAATTGCTATCATGGTCAGCAACAGGAATATGACACGCCAGGGGCTGGCAGAGATGTATGGCTTGAAAGCACCAATCCTGTTCATCAAGTTAGGTATGCCTGCAATGGTCGATCCGCTCCTGAGTCAGTATGACCCAGATAATTATGCTGTTCCGGCTATAGAAGGTATGCTTTACAACTCCAAGGCGGAGGAGATGTTGGGGTAGGCTTCCCTGAACATACCTGTAACTTATTTGCATCGGCATTCACCATTGCCAACATCAACCACTGTACATAGTTAATCACATGATGTGATTTTACCTGGTACGGTACCGTACATACTTGTACCAGGTAGTTCCTTTGTAGTGTAGTCTGTATTCTGTAGCAGTATAGTCGGATGATGTATCAAACGGCATTGTTTTAGCTTCTGCTACCCCACCACACTTAGCTGGTTACTTATAACTTGGAGTGTGCACTATTCCTATGTCAAGCCTCAAAAATGACGATTGGATTGGAGACGGTGCCGCTGGAGATTCTGATACTAATATGCTGCAACTGTGACCCCTGGAGTGTCTACCAGTTGTCCAACACCTCCAAATACCTCAGACAGTCTCTGGAGGAGTCCATGCCACGGCTTCTAAAGAGCTCTCTCATTGCCACTTTTTTCCCACTGGATAAAGATACCTTTGCATCTTATGATTACCATGGCCTTTTGGAACGCGTCCACCAAGAAATGTCAGTTTCGCAGCGCATTACTATCGAACAAGCCATCGCTCGCAGTCTCGACATCAAAGCCAGTCGCACCTCTGACATGAATCTTGTCATCAAGACTGATGAGCCTGTTCATCCAGAGGCTAAACTGGCTGTTGGAAAGACACACTCATGGGTAGGAGTCGATTACGAACCAGCTCAAGATTCCACCGTTTGGGCAATATCAGACAATGGCTTCTATGCCATCTACGAAGTCAACTACACTGATGGTGGGATCAAACTATTGCAGTTGTCCAGGAAAGATACCTGGTGGAGATCAGATGAAGGCTGGCTGGTGTCAGAGGATGCTGAATGGAAGTTCGACTCCACTTTCACTGAAGCTGCGGAGTGCACTTCACATCATCCATATCTCGTGGAATTTGTATCACGCAACCGCAAGACGGCCGTTGTACAACGACGGAGACGTATGGCCAACAAGCTGGGGGAGGCTCAGGAGCTCACATTTAAGGTCAACAGAAAGTACGATGTGGCCAAAAAATGGTGGAACTTCAACGACAGGTTCTCGATTGCTAGGTTCATCCCCAGAGGTAACCAAGACACCGATAGCCAGTTGTTCTTGGTGGACTGGGAGACCCGAAAAACAGAGTTCTTGGCTGCCACACCAATATGGGACTCGAACTACTTTCAGTTCCAAGATGGGTTCGTCTACATGAACGAGGGAAGCATCAAACTTCGTGCCATTAACAAGATGGGAAAGTTGTACTGGTTTCAGAACCAACTGGACAACGATCTGCGTGTCAACAGATATTATCCAGAGTGGGAATTATCTACACGGTTCCAAAAGTACTCTTGGAAACCCAATGATAACTCCAAGCAGGTGTTTGGTCTGCTCGACGGGGTCCCTCATCTCTGGTCGTTCAGCTGGGAGTTTCAAGCGTATTTTGCCGCCCTGTTCTTCGCCGAGATCCCATCATGGAAAGAAGGAGATGACTGGGAGGGATGGCAAGGAAGGGTCGACATCTCCGATTGGGGCAAGGACTTCTCCGATTGGAGCAAGGACTTCTCTTAAGATGTGGTGATGCTATAAGGGTCGAGCGTACAACAGAGACCCATAGCTGCTACAAGTTGCTCGCTGGAAGAATAAAAGGGGCATGGGGCCGCAATTAATTATCTATATGCATGTAATTTATTTTTAGTCAATCTTCATCAGAATGAGAACGTCAGTCGACCCAATTCAGGGGCAACAACCACGTACTTGACGCCGATTCGGTTGTCCACCTCCATGGAAATGGGGGTTTCGGAGTCAGCAGGTCGAATGACCACCTCGGGCAATGCGATTCGGCCTGTCTTGAGTGGAACAAGCTGAAGCTTCTCCTCCACATGATCCGCAGGGATAAAGTGTCCCTTTCGTCGTCCGTACACTGTCCACGTATCAGGTAGAGGCAGAATCTCGTAGAAGAAACGTGTATCAGGAGCGAGATTAGAATCCCACAGCTTCGAATCAATCTTCAATGTGTAATCGATAGCCTCTCCGACTCTCTGAGGTTTGGTAGTGGGCTTGTCCTCTGTTAGGGCAGACGACAGAACAATCTGGACCTGAGGAACAGGTACAGTGATGCACAGAAACTGGCTAGGCAGCAGACACTCTCCCGAGTAGGTCGTAGACTCCGCCAGGGCCTCATTGACAACCTCCCGGACCTTTGCATGGTTATCCTTGGAGACAGCCTGTAGAGCCTCAGTCCATTCAGGAAGAACAATAGGGTCAGCCATGGTAGGCAGACGAAGAGCGTAAGAAGTGACATCGGCCTCAATCAGAGACTTGATGACACGCAGAGACACAATGCAGTCCTCCAAGCCGACAGCAGCAAGCTTGTCTGAGATTTTCGCCCAAATGTACTCCACCAGTTCATCAGCG
This sequence comes from Yarrowia porcina, assembly GCA_900519025.1. NCBI lineage: Eukaryota > Fungi > Ascomycota > Dipodascomycetes > Dipodascales > Yarrowia > Yarrowia porcina. The sequence continues at coordinate 1,108,087 of ULGT01000010.1, read as the reverse complement.
ACTCGTCGGAACTCGACCTTGAGAGTCAGAGCCTTCTTAGTACCAGAAGCAATGAACTTGGTCCAGTCTCGAGGCTCAATTCGGAATGTAAAAGATGCTGCCTGGTTGGTAAAGACCACATCGGAAGACATGGAAGGAGTAGTGATGGCGTAGAGATCTTCTCCATCAGATTCAGTCAGCGAAACACCCAGGGTTCTGATAGGAGAAGCGTCAGTAGATGTGACAGAGAATCGAGAATACAGGAAAGAAGTTCGGAAAACGTCCTGAACAGACACCGAAATGGGTAATCGCACATCAACCGAGTCCGTGGTGTCGTAGAGATACTCTCCCTCGGCAGTTCGGTACTTGATGGAAATACCAAACTCCATAATGGCTGGGCCATGGTTCTCGTAAGGAATGAGTACTTCCAGAATCTGACCCTTCTCGAGGTTCTCAAAGACGATTTCATCAGCAGAAAGAATCTCGCCGTCATCCATATCATCCACAGGCTTTCCATCGATGGTTAACGTAGCATTTCGAACGTATAGCTTGCTCTGAAGGTCAACGCAAGAGACTGTGATAAGACCCTCATTGACTGTAGATGAGTTGGAAACAGTCAGAGCAACACACTTTCTATCCAGGTGAAGCTCTCTAGGAACAGAAATACGAGCATTCATGTTTCCAGGGCCCGACGACATGTATAGAGGTGCCGAAGGAACAATATCAATTGTTAGAGACAGCTTGTCAATGGAAATGACAAGTTCTCGGGGGTAAAGAGGGTACTCTGTAAACTGGTTAGTCTCGAGCTGCAGCTTGTTCACTCCGGGAGCAATTGTTGTAGCCAGACTCTCAAACTTGATGACCTTGTTATCAGCAGCTCCATCCTGGTCATAAGAGTAGGTAACACACACTTGACTGACCTTGACCGACTTGGGCAGAGGAGAGTTGATTGTGACCTCAAGAAGTACCGAGTCGTCATTTTCCTCCTTGGAATGGGTTACTCCACTGGCAAGATCGACACCAAAAGTACCGGTGAGATCAAACTCGAGTCGCTCACTTCGCAGGGAAAGAGCGATTTTGAAGTACTCATCGAGTTCCCGAGGAGTAATGAGCTCTCGTTGAGAAACCAGCAGCAAAGCAGCGTTCAGAAGATCTTCCTTGCGTCCAAGAGCCTGAAGACACTTGGTGTAGTACTTGAAGACAGATACAGCCATAGCATCCCATCCCTGAGTAGAGAACAGGGAAGGCAGAGTCTTGAGCTGAGTCACGGCCTGCTCATATCGGCCCTGCTGGAAGTCCAAAAGAGCCAGGTCACACGTGAAAGCCTTGATAGATCTCTCACGGCCAGCATGTCGGTACTCCTCGGCGATTTGAACAGTGAGTTCTCTGTATGATTCTAGGAACTCCTCCTCATTCGCAAGAAGAGCAGCCACCAGCTCTGTAGGTTTGTATTCGCTCTTGGGTTCGTCATCAAGAGACACTTCTCGCATAGCAGTAACTAGGTACCAGCCTCTGTTTTCAGCAAGAGCCAGCAGCATTTCTCTGCAAGCAAACAGCAGCTCTCCTCTAGCCTCGCTAATCTCACGGCCCTCGGTCTCGATTGAATCAGAGACCTCAAGGAACTCGTTGGACACATGGTATGCCCAGTCTGCCACCATCAGAGGGTCCTTTTTGTTGCTGTAGAGCAGAGTTCTGATTTCTCGCTGGAAAGACAGTACTCGAGACAAAACCTGGCTCATGAACAGAGCAGAGATGGAAGGAGTTGTGGCAGATCGAGACTGCAAAAGCAGCTGGGTGACCTGTCTACCGAAGAGATAACATCTGAAATCAAACAAAGACACTTCATTGGCGAGAATCTTGAGCTTGATATCAGTCTCATGCTTGGGGTCCAAGATTCCAGCATCCACCTTTTCGAAACCAATCTTTGAGACAAAAGTAACATTTTTGTTAGCTGACATTTCCTGGTACGAAGCCTCCAGCTCGTCATAGACTTGTAGAGCGTCATCATACAGAGCCACGTTCTCAAACGAGACACCTAGACCCTCCTTGGCGACAAAGAAGGCTCCATAATTCCATCCAACCACATTCTTCTGGGCTTCAAGTTTGGCAATTTCCTTCTCGTACGAGTCTACCCGCTGAGAAAATGTATCTAGAACACCCTCCTTGAGCCGTGATATCAAATCCCCCCAGAAATCAGTGAGATCTTCTGCACTGGCGTCTTCTCTAATTTGAATGCATCTATCTTTTCTGCTGTCGGTGTTGAAGTCGGACTTGATCTTGTCGAATACCGAGCTCTTTGGCCGCGACTTGTTGCTTTTCCAGTTGACAATCATCCATTCTATCGGTTCCCGACGGTGGCTGACACTTCTATTGAACCAGTCTCGAATCACCTTTCGAACACTCGACTTGTATGTATCAGTCTCATCACACCGCACAAACATGATGGCAAAGTAGGGCTCATTGGAAAGACCCTGCATCTGATGAAGTCGAGGTTTAGATGCCTCGGCAGGTTCATGCTGTGCCACATCCTCCACAAGTTCCACATCCAGCTTGGGGATCGATCTGAGAGGCTTGTCGCCCGAGAGAGCGCTCCAATGGAGGTTCTGGAGCGGCAGTCGTTTGCGTAGCCCCTCCTCGAGGTTCCCCGTGAAAACACCAAACGGATCAAAGTAGGTGATCCGTGTCTTTTTCTCCGCTACCATGGTTGTAGGTCGTAGTGGGTGCCCTATCGCGTTGTTGTCTTGATATGCAGTGGTGGGAGTTTTGTCATGCAGGAGAGGTTGTTTAGGCAGTGTGGACACGCATGATGCAGAAACCCACGTTTCGCGACGCGGATTATAACCAATGTGGGTTTACGGGGTACGTATAGCAAGCTGGTTTTGGTCCTGATTTACATAATAATTTGTTTCGGACTGTCAACCTTGTGGGACAAGTGTGGCATTATAGCTCAATTTTACAGATCCAAACTTTTCAGCATTCTCGGCTGTCTCAATTTGCGATGCGCTTATTTGGACACGTAAAATGGTTACGAGCAAGATGGAGGAGACAGAAAGAGGGTTAGTAAGCAATTTGACTGGTTGTATGTATGGAAGTGACACAATGGAGGAAGATCCTATAGCTGTAATTTTTCTACAGTGATACAGCTCCTCTAGGTCAACGACGACTAATAAAAGTGGGTTTAATTGGACTTTTTGAGAGTAAGATTTCGGGAAGAAGAGATGGGGTTTGGAACAGGGTCTGAGACGTGCTGTCTGATTGTGCAATCAATTTGTGGATATTTGAAGAGGTAAAGTCACTAGTGATGAGAATTTCAGAAAAACGACTTATTTTTTATCTTCATCATCCATCTCACGATCCATTACGGGGTTTTCCAAAGGCCATCAGCATTAGTTAGAGTTTACTTGAATTATGCTTACCTTGCCCCCCACCCTCTCCACCATCTCCAATGTAGTTGCACCTTTCAACGATAAGACCATGGACATCTCAGGAAAGGGTCTCGAGTATGAAAAAGAATGTAAAGAAAAGAGAGTAAAAAGAAAAAGTGTGAGCTAGATTAAAGACTGAAGAAAGGCTAGAGGAAGACGGTCCTACCTGGGGAAGAGGCCACTGGAAGTCTGGTGTATATCAATGAACTTCAGAAGCTGTCAAAAGTGATGGTGAAGAAGCAGACAGGAAGAGATACTCGCCAGTTTCTTGACCTAAAATATAGGATGTTTGAACCGCCTGACTCCTGCTTAAGGTGTTAAGTTGCTATTTTCGTGATATTTGGGGGGATGAGTGATAAATTCCATTGATTGTCCCTCACCACCCCAGAAGCTCATCTATAGATACCATTGGGCACGAAACAGATATGAATCTATACCACAGTATTTTTTTTTCGTACAGTACATCTTTCGTATTTTTAACGGTCCAATTCTGCGGATTTTCAAGTTCTCAAAGTTTTGTTACAGCAGCCAACTAAAAAATTGTGGTTTACTTGGCCTTCATTGGAAGCCGCTGTCGCCCTGTCAAAGAGCCCACTGAAAGAGGCAAGCGGAACCGAAATCATATATTCCACCCGGTCAGAATCAACTTGTAATACTGAAATAATTCTCGAGACATCGACCTGAAAATTATTCTTCCATTTCTCATACAACGTTGATGATCTACATCGCTCAACGCTCAACCAGGAACAGTCCATCCAAATCTGTAATCAGGCAACCTAAATTGTAGGTGAGAGGTTGTCCGTGGAGAAATGGGTTCATCAATACTGAGATTAGTAGATATAAAATGTGAGAAAAGAACTTGGTGTAATAGCAAAAGAGCCCCATATAACTCATTTGACCTTTTTACCTGTCAAAAACCTCTACGAAGGGGTAATTAGCTGATCATTCTGACTGGTTGAGGCAGCTCTAACTGGTGACAATCATCAACCCCTCAATTGCCCCAAAAAATGTATTTTCTTGTCGCGGTCAACCAAGATTATTTCTGTAGACTCTATATCCAGACATGAAACAATAATTTCGCTTCCAACCCCTGTCCATGTGTTATTTTTCTTCAGCTCATCTCCTTCCAGGCTGGTTCATGATAGCCCCATTTAGGCAGTTTGAGATCACATGATGAAATCTAAAGCTAAGCTAAGTTTTCCCTCTGCAGCAAGCACTGATTTTGAGCACAGTGTAAATTGACAAGAATAAGACTACGTTTTGCCCTACAGAATACCAACCCCGTACAGATGTTCAGTTGGATATTTGGCAAGAAACGGCAGGAAGAGCAGACAAGCGCGGAGCAGGCGCCCCAATCGCCCGCACCCGTCTCCGATGTCGCTCCCTCACCCACCCCGGGCGTTTCTACTCCCATACAAGTAACCACCGCCAAACGCATCAAGGCTCCTATCGACAGCCCCATTCAGACCATTCAGACTGTCTCTACACCCACACAATCGCCCGACCAATCTTTCCGAACCCCCGGTTCCGTGCCCCAGCACATCACCTCTTACTCTCCTCGATCTTCTCCACGAAATTCTCGAGCAGTGACGCGAAACTCATTTGGTCCACGACCTGCTAGATCGTATTCTTCTTTGGGCAACAGACGACGGTCTTCTCGACTGTCGCTTCCTCCGGCCACCTATCAGCACGTGAGCGGAGACCCCGAAGACGCCCTGACCTCCTGGATCGACTCGGTCAAAAGCCGGGCTCGAGAGTCACTGGCTCGAAACAGAGAGGCAGCTGAGAAGGAAGAGCGAGAGTTGGAGCAGCAGCGGATTGCACGTGAGAAGGAACTGACCGACAGATCGGCGCAGATTAATTCTCCGGCTTTCGAGCAGCTTGGAAAGGTCCTTGGAGAAACAGGCAATGGACATGAGCCTGCCATGTTCATGAGTTCGCCGCGTCAGAATCTCACTGGCGCATTGCAGAGAGAGCGAGAGGTGGAGGTGGCCGATGTGTCGCCTGAACCGTTCACTTTCTCTGTCACTGACAATGGACGTGCCGCTGACGAATATACTGAAGACGAGGATGAAGAGATGGAAGTTGACGAAGAAGAAGATGAGGAAGAAAAGATGGCGGCAGAGATGCATGCTCACATTCAGCGATTGCGTGAACATGAAGCTCGTCGTTATGAAGAACCTGCTCCAACACAGTTCCAGCCAGTTCAGCGACAGTCTCTACCTGTTGACGACGATTGTGTTGAGATCATTGACTCTGACGATGAAGAGGAACAGCCTGCCCCACAGGAGGACTTCGAGGAAGACGAAGAGGAGGAATTGGAGGAGGAAGGAGAGGAGGAGGAGGAAGGAGAAGAAGAAGAAGAAGAAGAACAGGAAGAGGAGGACGACGTGGAACTCAGTTATCGACCTCAACAATACCCGATGCCCCATTATTTGGCACAGCAACGAATGTTGGAGGAAGCCATCAGTATTGAGGAGAGTTATGCTCCTCGTCCACAGTTCGCTCCTCGTCCAAACTACGCCAAATCTACTCCCAGCTCGTATATGGGTTCTCGAGATGATGACGATGAAGAAGAAGAGGACCCTGAGGGCAGATACGATGAGTACGACGACGAGGATGAGGAGATGGAGGAGGATATTGTTATGCAGGGAGATGTCGCGATCGACAGGGTGGAGGATATCGATTACGAGGAGGAGAGAGATATCGGCGAGACCAGCATTTTCGACTCCGAAAAGGATCTCGACGTGGTTGATGTTGATGGCATCACAGAGGACTACGCCGGTGTCGAGGAAGTTGAGGCTGAAGGGGTTCCTGTGGAGGAAGATGAAGAAGAAGAGGAAGGCTATGAGATGCAGGAGGACTACGAAGGAGAAGAGAATACTAGTGGTTTCGAGCAGGCAGCTGGAATCGACTGGACTCAGAGCATTGCCCAGGCTGCAATTCCAGAGGCCAACCATGCAGCAGCAGACCCTGAAGAGCTGTATCCTCCGCCTCCTACTCACAGCTATGACCCCAATATCATGTCTCGTGAGTCTCCTCGAACCGCTGTTGATATTCAGCAGAGCATTGAGATTCTGAGTGAGGATGAGGATGAGGATGCAAACCCCACTGCCCATGTTCACTTTCAGCCGGAAGTGGAGTACGTGGAAGAGCGGGAGGATATATATATCGATCCTTCTCTTGGCTTTCACGTTGAGCGTGAGGTAGAGGAGGAGCAGGAAGAGCATGTGGAGCCTGAAGAGGAGGTCGAACAGGCTTCTGCTGAGCAGGAGTCTGTTGAGCAGGAACCTGAGCAGGAACCCGAAAAGGAACCTGAACAGGAGCCTGAGCAAGAGCCTGAGCTCATTGAGATTGATGAGGAGGTTTCCACTGAGGCTGTGCCTGAGTCCAAGCCTGAGGCAAAGGACGAACCCATCTTTCTGGATGACGAAGACGAGGAGACTGAGAAGAAGGATGACGCTGATTCTGAAGTCGTCCCTGAGTCTTCTGAAGCTCCTGAGCCTGTCTCTTCTGAAGCTCCATCCAAGGAGGAGCCGAAGGAGGAGTCTACAGCACCCCCAGCTCCCTCTACTACCCTCAACCCTGTCACATTTTCATACTCTCAGGCCCAGACTCTTGATGAGGTAAAGGACGTCTGGAACTCTAGCATTCCTGCACCTCCTGCATCTTCTCTCAACTTTGCCTTTGGCTCTTCCTTCTCTCATTCCCCTGTTTCCCAGGAGAAACCTGCTACTGAGGTGTCGAGGAAGCGATCATGGGACGAGTCCTCCAACAACGTCTCCGAGAGCATTTCCTCCATTCGAGAGAACTTGTTCCGAAAGCGTGGTTTCCCTGCCGATATTCTCGAGGCCAACACCAAACTGGCAGAGGAAGAAAAGGTGAAGCGACAGAAGCTAGAGGAAGAGCGAGCCGAGCGGTCTTTGGTTGAGGAAGAGGAAGAAGAAGAGGAAGAGGAAGTAGAGCAGCCTGAACCTGAGGTTGTGGAGGAAGCCAAGACTGCGACCGAAGCTGCTCCCAGTGAAGCTCCTATTGAGGTCGATGACGAGATTGAAGTCGACGCTCCAGAGGCCCCCGAAGACGTTGTTATCTCTGATGATGATGTCGAGGAGGTTCCTGTTCTTGAGGTTCCTGAGGAGGCTGAGGTTGCTGTGGAAGAGACAGAGGAGGCCCCCGAGGTCATTTCTACTCTCTACGAAAACTCTGACTTCTGCGTCATGGAGCTCAAGGTCGAGACTGACGACGGAGAGGTATCTGCTTACTTCATTCACGACCACGATGAGGATCAGAGCCCCGAGGAGTTGGAAGCAGAGCACACCATCATTGCCGAGGAGGTTTCTTACCTTCTTTCGTCTTCTCTTCGAGGTCTTCCTCATGTTGAGCATGACGAGTCTCTTGTTGAGGAGGTCGAAGATGAAGGTGTTCGAGATGTTCAGCTTGACGAGGACATGATTGTTCATGTTGTCGATGAGCCCGTCGAGATTCCTGCTGAGATGATCCTCTCCACTCTCTATGACAGTGATACTCTCTGTGTTATGGAGTTGACCGTCAAGCTTGGTGATACCCAGGTGTCTTCGTACTTGTTCCATGAGCATGACGAGGACGACGATGAAGAGACCATTGCTGCCGAGCACGATATGATTCTGGAGGATGTCACCAACAGAGTCACTGCTGCTCTCCGGGCCCTCCCTCACTCCGAGCTGACTCTTCTTGAGGAGGCTGAGGAGGTGAGTGTCTTCCCTCTTGAGGATTTTGTTGTGCATGCCGTCGAGCAACCTGATGAGGTTGACGATGATGTACCTGTCGACGTCGATGCAGTTGTTACCATTGAGGTTGAACAAGAGCCTGAAGAAGAGGAAGAGGAGGAGGAGGAGCCTGAGCAGGAGCCAGTGGAGGAGGAGGGAGAGCAGGAGGAGGAGAAGGAGGAGGAGAATGAGGAGGAACAGGAGGAGGATGAGGATGTGGAGATGGATCTGGGTGAGGAAGAAGAGGAGGTCGAAGTCGTCGAAGCCGAAGCCGTGGAAGTCGAAGTCGAGGAGGCAGAGGACGAGGAGGCTGAAGACGATGAGGAAGAAGAAGATGCTGGAGACAGATCTATCCTCGAAAAGGTGGGCGGCATGGTCGAAAATGTTGTGGAGAATGTTCTCGACGGCATTCACGACGTTGCTGACAAGGCATCTCAGTTCGTTGAGGTTCTTGATGGTGCCGATGTTGCAGGCTCCCCTGAAGAGTTCCACGATGCTTCGGAGGTGATCGAGGAAGACGAAGAGATGGCTGAGGACGAGGCTGAGGAGGAAGCTGAGACCGAAGAGACTGCTCCTGTTGCCATCTCCGACGATGAGGAGGATGAGGAAGAAGAGCAGGAGGAGGAAGCCGACGGTGATGTGGAGGTCGAGGAAGAGGAGGAAGTCGTGGTTGAGGAGGAGGTCGAAGAAGAGCTTGTTATTGAAGTGACCCAGAGGCACGCCCTTCCTAAGCCTACAGATTATTCTTCTGATTCCGACTCTGATTCTGATGCTGAAACTCACGAAGTCGAGCAAGCTGCTGCTGCTGAAGACGAAGATCTCGAGAATGAAGCAGACTCCGACGAAGAGGAGGAGGAGGAAGAGGAGGAAGAGGTAGAGGTGATTGAGGGAGCTGTTGAGGTGGAGGAAGACGAGGAAGAGGAGGAGGAAGAAGAAGAAGAGGAGGAGGAGGAGGAAGAAGAAGAGGCTGAGGAGGAGGAAGTTGCAGTCGCTGTTGCCCCAATTGTGGTCGATATCAGCAGTGACGACGACGAAGAAGTGGCTGCTCGTGAAGAGGAGGAGGAAGAGGAAGATGAAGATGAAGATGAGGAGGTTGAGGTTGAAGTCGAGGCCGAGTCTGACGACGAGGTTGAAGAGGAAGAGGCCGACGAGGCCATCCCTGAGCCTTCAACTCCTCCTCCTGCCCGTCGACGTCGACGTCGAGATCGAGACTACACTGAGTCTCCCCGACGGTCTCGACGACTGAGATCCCTCGAGCCTGAACCCATTCCTGAAGAGTACGTCACACCCAAGGTGGAACTTCTCGCTGATGAGGCTCACCTAGAGATTGCTGAGTCTGAGCCTGAGGAGATTGAGGAAGACGAGCACGAGGTGGAGGAAATGGAGCCTGTGCAGGAAGTGGAGGAGGAGGAGGATGAGGAGGAAGAGGCTGCAGAGTCTGAAGAGGAAGAAGAAGAGGAAGAGGTCATCGAGCCCGTTCCTGTGCTTCCCAAGCGTCGAGGACGTCCACCAAAGAACGCCAACAAGGTGTCCAAGCCAGCTGCCAAGCCCAAGGCTAAGAAATCTACGCGTGGCCGAAAGGCTGCCGCTAGTCCCCCCAAAAGACAACCTCGACGGTCTTCCAGACGTGCTAACCTCAAACTAAATTAATGAATTATGATATTATGTATATTTCACAATGTTTACTTGTAGATGTTAGAGTTGGTAACGTAGCGATTAAATGAACGGTACTGGTGCGACCCGTCTCCAGTACATACTTATAGTGGTACAGTATTAGGAACACAGACTTCTATTTTTTCAGCTTACAAATCATATAAATATATTAATTTCTCTTTCTGTCGCCACCTCTCAACAGCTTTCCAAACTTCTTGTCCTCACGTTTCCTCCTGTTCTCTACTGGTGGTGTAGAAGTCTCCATGGGGCCTTCAGTGAAGGGGTCAGACACGATCATGGGAGAAGAAGTCGTCTCTACAAACTTCTCGGACATGGACTCCCGTCTGAGCTTCTGGTGAGCTAGCTGCACCTGCTTAAAGGTGTCCATCAGCTCGTTCCACCTAATATCGTTTCTTGAAGATGACTGAGTGGTTTGAGATGGTCGTGACGATGCTTGCAATGAAGAGACACTGTTGAGTCGATTGTGTAGGGTGTTGAAAGCCGTGCTCTGAGGAAGAATCATGAGCAGACCGTAGAGACACTTGTAGAGATAAGGGTATCTATCAGGCTCAAGAAGCTGCAGACGCAAATGGGTGAAAACAGGAGATTCTAGCAGCAGAATGAGCTTGTCGATCTGAACAAGAAGGTTGACGGTAATGTCAAATTCAGCCAGTAGCTGGAGAAGTGTGTAAGCCTGCTCATAGGCCTGTGCAAGAAGACACAGAGAAAATGCAGATACTGCGTCGTGGCACCAGCACTTGAACAGAGTGATGAAGAGTGTGTCGGATGCTGCTGCCTTTCTCAGCCGTTGTCGCAGCTCTGCCATCTCTGGAGCAATGATTAGATTGCTTCCAAGATTCTGAACCATGATGCAGGCAAACTCCTTGTCTTCATCCTTCTCTAGAATCTCAGCCAAAGCACGGTAGATTCGCTCTGGGTTGAGAGAAACACAGAGCTGACGAATGATGAGGTTGCCTCGAGTTTCCAGCAGCCGTCTGTCGGTGGAAAATAGCTGAACGAGGTTGGTCATAAAGAAAGAAAAGTAGCTATCGTCTGAAGAGTGGGAAATCTGGGCCAGTAGCTGTAAATCCTTAGTGATGACAAGTTCACTGGGGTCTGAGAGAGTCTTAAGTAGAGCAGGGAAAGTGCCATCGTTGAGAGTCTTTGTGGGGGCCTTTCTATGGAGCATAATGAGCCATTCAAGAGCAGCTTCTCGAGTCTGCTCCTGTTCGTTGAGGAAATGAAGAGTCAATGCGTTGACCATGGCAGAGTAGTCAATGTTGGCATCGTCATCCAGAGACAGAATGAGCTTCTGCAGCTTGTTGTTGACCCGTTCGGCCTCGCTCTTAAGGTCCACGTCGTCATTAGCCATGGTGGGCAAGAGAACAGAGAGAAGTTTGGGTGCGTACTGAAGTAGAGACATGGGTGAGATATCCAATAGCGATTCAATCCACACCAGGACGGCAATCTGAATGTCTGGGTCAGATGTAAGGTGGGTCAACAACGTCTCCACAATTCGAGGATAGTCAATGACAGTGTCTTGTCCAGGAATGTACATGTCTTCGTCAAGAAAAGAGTTGTTGCCCTGGTCGTCGCTCTTTCGAATAGAGGTCCGGGCAGCCAGAGTCTCCTTGATATCGTGGATTCGCTTGATTTCCTGGAGGAAACCGTCCAGGACGTTCTTGGAGGCATTTCGCACTTCCTTGGAGGGGTCTGAAAGGAAAAGCATGAAACCAGCCAGAAAGTTGGGCAGATAAGTGACCAATTCAAGGTCAGGAATGGAGTCTAGCACACCAATCCAGAGCACCAGGAACATTCTAGTAGAGGGATCGATGACATAGATTCGTTCTTGAAGCAGAGGAATGAACTTTGCAAGAGAAAAAGCAGGCACTTTATCTCCTTCAGTCACCAGAGGCGAGGCAGGCAATGTATCTGCAGCAATGGTGGGTTTCGTGGGGTCAGGATTAGGGGCTAGATCAGGAACTCTGGATCTATTCGGGTTGACCAGAGACACGTAGGTAGCAGCCTTCTCCGAGACAATGTCCTTGACGAGTCGGTCGAGCAGCTCAGCTCCAGACCTCACACTTTGGTCTGAATCGGCACTCAGTCTGCACAGCACATCGAAGATTTCGTTAAAGTAGATGAGAATCTCGCCCTTGGCCACTTTGGCGATATTGTACATGGACTCACACGCAAAGTACCGTACTCGCGCGTCCTGGTCTCCAAAACACGCCAAAACAGGGTGAATAATGTCATCGAGATAGGTAGCCACCTCAACCTGTCCGAGAGCAATCGTTGCAGCTGCAAGACCAATAAGACCTCCATTTCGAGCATTGGGGTGGTGAACCGCGTAAGCAAATTCTCGACATAGGGTATCGAGAATCGCTCGGATCCGATCTCGGTCTTCGTCCGCAAGACTCTTGCGAATGACGCGCTCCAGCTCTAGGGCTGCAGCCTTCCGCTTGTCATAGAGCCGGTCGGATAATCCCTTGTGAATATCCTTGTCTGTGTTAGAGATGTGAAAATGAGTCTGACTGTCTTCATTCTGAACCTGCTTCAGTTACCAGTGTCCTCTGATACTCACCCATGATGTCGTCGTTATTGTATGAGACTAAGGTTGATAGGCATATCTGGATGTACACTGGGACATTTGAGTTGTGTCTACAGCATCGCTAAGTAAGGAGGTGCACGGGATATTATATTGTTAGTTAGGAAGTACCGGTACACAGATAGAGAGGGATAAAGCAATTGGGGGTGTTCACGGTATGGCTTTCCTTCTTTCGTATCGCCAACATCAATTATACTATTTCGTAATACGTCCAAGACGAGTTACTTTTGCTTTACTTTAACTCCCTCTTGTAAGCTGAACAAGGCACCCTCTGTCTTACTTGAGCCTCCTACAAATCTAGTGCCACCGGTACTCAAACTACAAATAGACATAAATATACACTCAATTGAGACGACTCCGTCTCGGGTCCTCCTCCGCTCACCTATATATCTATCGCTTACTGCTGGTTGCACTCGGGCATGTTCTCGGGCATCTCGGGCATCTTACCGCCACCAAGACCTCCCAGTCCAAGACCATCGAGACCTCCGGGAATGCTGCCGTCAGCAACATTGGACATGATCTCATCCGGAGGAGCTCCAGTCTCCTGCATCTCGTCCATCAACTGGGTGATAACGGCTCGGTCAGCTTCAGAGTCATCGGAGTAGGTAGGATCCTCGAACTTTGCGCAAATCTTTCCGACAATCTCCTGCTGCAGCTTGAGACGGCTTCGCTCCTTCTCCTCGGTGACCTTGGATCCATGGTCATCCCACCACTTGGGGTAGTTGTCGTGCATCTCCTTCAATGGCTGGTACAGCACCTCCTTGGAGGCCAGCTGTCGCATGATTCCTCCCAGCATATCTCCAAAGGCGCCCTCGCCGCCCTCTCCGAATCCTCCAGCACCAGACAGCTGCTCCATAAGGCCGGCAAGCATATCGTCGCCCAGAGGCATGTCTCCCATCTCCTGGTTACTCTGGTTCAGTCGGTCAGCAGTGGCGGAAATGGTCTCCTTGAAAGACTTGGGCTGCTGGGCCTTTTCGGATGCGGTAGCGCTGGTGACATTGTTGATCTCCTTGAGCAGAGACTCAAACTGGGCCTTGGACTCGGGGTCGGCCTCAATGTCCTTGAGGAAGTCGTCCATTTTAAGCCCTGCGAGCTGATCCTCGAGGTTGGGAAGAGACACCTTCTCAGCGTCAGTGTCGGCAGACTCGGTGGCAGCAGCCTTGGTGGCAGTCTCAGCACCTTCAGTCTTAGTTTCAGTCTCTGAAGACTCAGTCTTGACAGCCTCAGGCTTAGCCTCGGTCGAGGTAGCAGCGGCGGTTGTGGAAGCAGCGGCAGCGTCCTTCTGGGCTCCAGGAGGCTTGCTTAGCACCTGCTCGTCGAACTCGTCGAGAAAGTCATCGAGGTCGTCAAGATCTTCTTCGTGGGACATTGTTGTAGTCTTGTCTGAAGTGTGTGGGGGTGTGGTTAAGAAGCGAACACGATGGAAATCAAGGTGTTCAACTTAGTTTCTTTCACGAGGTGGGGTGTGCAAGGGGAGTCTATTATCATCAGCCCCGGTGTTAATTTCGCCTCATAAGTAAGACAGGTGTAGAAAGGAGTATAATGAGAGCAATCATTATACCACTATAATGCCAAACTCATCCCCTCATCCTACACTTCTATTCCTTCATATCACTTCCTCTCGGCCCAAATCATGTGTGTGGGGTACGGGTTAGGGGCGTGGGGCGAGTGTGTATCGTATTAGTCAAGCTGTCTCGGCATGAAAAGAGGGAAGGGCCATGTGCTCGATAATTCCATGCTCTGACAAAAAAAAGGGGCGTTGTTTGGAAAGAAAAAGAAGCGATCAGAAGTTGCCATAGTTCTCTCCTAATAATATCCATCTATATTACCCCGCCATTATATGAGCTGTGATAGGTCGTTGGAGCTTACAATAGTCCTTCTGGAGGTTACGATAGACGTTCTAAGACAGGCTGTCAACGAGGAATCTTAAGAATAAAGGAACAGAAAAAGTTGAGACAGCTTTTTTCAGTCGCGAGAGGCGTCTTTTTACTCAACTTGTACTTCCAATAAGGCCAACCGAATATGTTGAAAATAAACGCGTACCACCACCGTATAAATTCGCCACACGAGTTGCCCATTTGGGACTCGAACCGAGAGTTAGACTCACTGCGTTACTATGGCGATAGTGTCCCACAAACAAAACCTCTTTGGGAGACATCATCACATCGCATTCATCACACACACACCAATACACAACCAGCAAAAATGGAGGGCTCGTTAATGCAAAAGCGCCTCATGGAGGAGCGGTGAGTATACCTTATACGCGATCTAAGGTGAAGAACGAAACAAAGACTAACTCAGGAAATCCTGGCGAAAGAGCCATCCTTTTGGATTCTTTGCTAAGCCCGCCAAAGCTAACAACGGAGGCCTGGATCTCACTCTGTGGAACGCAGGAATCCCCGGCAAAGAAGGAACCGACTGGGCCGGAGCTACATACCCCATGATCATCACCTTCCCCAAGGACTACCCTACCAAGCCGCCACGATGCCGATTTGATGCTGGGTTCTACCACCCCAACGTCTACCCTTCGGGCACCGTGTGTCTGTCGATTCTGAACGAGGAGGAGGACTGGCGACCTTCCATCACTCTGGCCGAGATTCTGCTGGGCATTCAGGAGCTCATGACCAACCCCAACCCCCACTCTCCTGCGCAGAACGATGCATTTGCTGCTTTCCAGAAGAACAAGGCCGAGTACGAGAAGCGTGTGGCTGAGCAGGTCAAGAAGTACGCTGCCTAGAGTGGCGAGAGAGAAGAGCACCGATAGATCTCTGGTACTGATGCATTACGTACTGGAGTGGAGGATCAGGGTTGACATATTGAAGGGTCGAAATGAGCTGATCCACGCGAGCAGGCACAAGATTAAATACCCCCCGTTGCATGCGTGGACAGTTGTGGATCAGCTCGATTCCGCGTGTTTTAGTCAATAAATGTAAATTGTAAATTTCCGTGGCACGTGGTGGTTTCTTAGACCCCATTTTTGATTCTTTCAAACCCTTATATGCCTCACCGTGGTTATTGTAGTTTCCTGCTGTACATGCCGTTTTTAGTCCTGGCGCTTATGTGCTCTCATAAGCGTGACTCAGTTGACTCAACGTGGACATACACGTTGGGTTTATCCGTTGGTTGTCCATATAAATTTGTGGATATAGTTTGCTGTCGATGTCGGATAAAAATGTGCAGGAACGTGTATCAAGTGTACGGCTGTAGCGACAGGATGGGGCATAGGGGCGTCCGCGTGAGGTGCTCTTGCCACAGAGAATATCCACCACCCTCAAAATCGGGTTTTTCAAGCCCAACAAAAGACGGAGGTACCCCCTAAGGCTTGCTAATCTTGAGGGTTTCACCTCCGTCTTGGCCCATGCGGGGATTGTTAAACTTCGCTGGGACCTGTCCTAAACATCTATCCATACAATGGTGCCTCGACGAGGAGCCACAATTGGGGCGCCATTGCCCCGTATCTTCTCGAGACACGTCAGCAACTACTTTCACTACCGCCAGGGCGACGTGGCTGCTCGCATAAACCTGCTTTCGCTTCCGGGCTTCATTGGACACTATACAAGCCGAGTCAACAGACCCTACAATGAAGACCGATACAGCGCCTCGGTGCTCAAGTTGCCTCGTGGCAGTACTTTTGCGCCTCGATCCTTGCGAAAGGGCATGTCTGCCGAACGCCAGGTGTTCAACTTTGCCGTCTATGATGGTCATGGATCCGATGAGTGCTCCGAGTTTCTCAAGGATAAGCTGGCCACCTATGTCGAGAAGGCCGACCTTAAAGACGCCGATGAAATTTCCACCAAATACAAGGACCGGTTTGGAGGCTACTGGCGCCGATGGAAACAGATGGACAAATACCGGGGCCGAATGAGTCCTTATGATGACTTTCAGTTACGTCTACCACTGGCGTTTTTGGAAGCCGACTACGATTTCCAGGGAAAGGGAGGAAGTACATGCACATCGGTTTTCTTCTATTGTCGCCATGTAGCCAACTCGGAGGCTGGCCCACTACCTCCAGGAGCTGAAGATAACATGTTTGACCCTGAAAACGACCTTTCTCTAGTGGTTGCTCATGTCGGAGACACTCGATGCATCATCTGTGATGCCCAAGGAGAGGCCACTCCTCTTACTATCGACCACCATCCCAGTGCCCCCACTGAGGCCGATCGGCTGCGTCGATTTGCATCTTCCTTCTTCATGGACTCGTTTGGCGAGGAGCGGTTTGGAGTCTTTGCCAACACCCGAGCTTTTGGAGATACCCTCATGAAGGCCAAGGGAGTCAGCGCAGAGCCCGACGTGCGAGAAATTGCAATCCAGGACGAACAGTTTCTGGTGCTTGTTTCCGACGGAGTTTCGGGCGACGTGTCTGACCAGGAGATTGTAGATCTCGTCACCATCACCGCCAACAGCAGCGGATCAGGACGAGGATCACCACAGCAGGCTGCCCAAGAGGTGGTGGAGTACGCAGCGGCTCTGGGTGGCTCGGACAACGCCACTTGCATGGTTATCCGTCTCAGAGGGTGGGGCACTGGCTCGCAGGTAGATCGGACTGGAGAGCTGCGAGAATACCGACTCAAAAATGTCGACACCCGTGGAAATCGAATGTAGGCATGTATATTTATAAGCAATAACTTTGGCAATGTGATTTAAAAGGGTAGAACGACGAATGGAGTGTTTTGAGGGAGATTACGTGATCCTTATCTATGTTCAAGTATGGCGGACAAGAGTATAACCATATTCACCCTCTTAATGAGATCAGACAATACCCCTCCTTTATAATAATGACCGAGGTTGTAAAAGTTTTCCTCGGCTGAATAATACAGAGCCCCTTTCCTGTAATTGCCATTATTTTCTTTGTTTATCCGTGAAACAGTCCAGTGTGTTGCGTCTCTATATATGCTAACTAATTCATCAACAAAATGCTAACTAATATTCGAAAAAGAGAGTGTCACTGAAGATCCCATTTTACACCAATTTTGGGAACCACACGGTGTTGAGATATACACGGCGGACATTACTAAGCCCACCATCCTGCTTTACAGTCCATACCTCCACCCTTGTACAACTCCTTGTCTGGAGAAGCTACCAGGCTAGGCACTTCTAACTGTCATCACAATATGAATACAATAATCTCTCTAATGAGGCATTCTTGGCTATATACAAATTAGTTCTTGGTCTGTCGGTATCGGAAGGGCTTTCGAGTGTAAGCGTACTCGCCGAGCTTGGTTCCGACCATCTCCTGGGTCACCTTAACGGGGACGTACTCCTTACCGTTATGGATGTGGAAGGTGACACCAACAAACTGGGGAATGATGGTAGCAGCTCGCTTATCGGTCTGAATGGGCTGCTTCTTCTCAACCCACGGCTTCAGGTTGATAGGAACAATGTGGGGGCCTGCGTTAGTAGTGAAGAGAATGATCTGTCGATGTTGGACTAGGGTGATCCATGAGGTGTTGAGTGAGTATGGCGATCAAAAGAGCAATAACACACCAAACAAATGGTCCCCAACTTCATCTGATCCATCCAATCATTTTCTCAATATCGAATCGCGGATATCTCTTCTCTCATGGTGTCAGTCATATCTCTCTTCTCCTCAATGAATCACGTGATTTCCGGGGAAATCAGCCGAATAACCAGAATCTCCATGCTCGATTCTCCAAGAGCAATACTCACACTTCCAGGCGGAACGATAAAGAACCCGTGTTGGCAGCATTTTCGGTGTGGTCTAAAGTGCAAAAATCGGTGATGCAAAAACGCTTACTACACCAAAACTCTATTGGGAGTTCGTGCATGAAAATCTTGGGAGGTAAATTTATTTCGAGACTGCAGCTCAGCACGAAACACACCCCAAAATGTTCACTGGAGTTCGTCGATTTGACCCTACCCAGGGCGGCCAGGCGGCCCCTGTGCCATTCAAAAAGGTCAAGCACGACGAGGAGGAAAACAAGCCCGAAACCAAGGCTGAAGAGCACTCTGAACCTGAATATGAAGAGGAGTCTGAAGATGATTCTATGGACGAGGCTGAAGAGACTAAGACGCCTGTAGAGGTCAAGGACGAGGAAGATAGTGAAGACGAGAATCTTACAGCTGATCAGAAGCGAAAAAAGAAACAGGAGGCCGCCAACCTGGCCAAACGAGCGGAGGAAAAGGCTATTGAGCGAAAGCGAAAGCGAGAGCAGCATATGGGTGAAGAGGACTCTGATAGTGAAGACGATCTTGCTCCTATCAAGGTCTCTGCCAGCAATAAAATCAAGCTGGCCAAGGGAACCATTCGAGCCAAGGGTTTCGAGGAACTTCCCCAGACTGAAATCTACGAGGATAAGCCTGATGAGACTACAGCTATTTCTCGAAGAACCCAGCTCCAGACACAGCCCATTCTTCGAAACGCTACATATGTTGAGATTGACGATGTTGGATCGTTTGAGGATTTCGATCTCAGCAACAACATGAAGAAGAATCTCAAGACTCTAGGATATACAAAGGCTTTTTCTGTCCAGAAGGCAGTTATCCCCTGGCTTTTGGCTCAACAGAAGCTCATTGCTCCTGACCGAAAACCTGATCTTCTAGTGTCTGCATCTACTGGTTCCGGTAAGACTGCCACCTACGGAATCCCCATCATTGAAAAACTTCGAGACCGAGTTGTTCCTCGAATCAGAGCCGTCATTGTGCTCCCTACAAAGCCTCTGGTCATGCAGGTCCGAGAGGTTCTTGAGAACCTGTCCAAGGGAACTTCTCTGTCGATTGTTGCTCTACGAAACGATCGAAGCACTAAGCGAGAAAGGGCTGTTTTGGAGACTGCTGATATCGTTGTAGCTGCTCCTGGTCGACTTGTAGAGCAGGTCAAGGAGAACCCCGAGCTCTTTTCATACATTGACTTTCTGGTAGTTGATGAGGCTGATCGTTTGCTTGGTCAGGACTACTACGACTGGGCCTCTGTTCTTCAGACCAACCAGCAACGATCTCAGGCTGGAAAGACCAGTCTCACCGATCACTATGTTCGAAACATGCAGACACTCATTTTCTCAGCCACCCTCAC
Source organism: Yarrowia porcina (assembly GCA_900519025.1). NCBI lineage: Eukaryota > Fungi > Ascomycota > Dipodascomycetes > Dipodascales > Yarrowia > Yarrowia porcina. The sequence goes on along the minus strand of ULGT01000010.1, from coordinate 1,088,647 downwards.
AGCCAACCCCGAACATATTGCATCCATGGATATCCACAATCCTGGCGTATTTGTCATTGGTAGCTCTGATAGCTACTCCATTCCCAAGAGTCTTACCGAAATTGTCACCCACGTTTCTGCTGCAGAGAAGCCTCTCATGCTGTGCGAGCTTCTGGTCCAGAGAGATATCAACCGAGGAGTGGTTTTCACCAAGAGTTCCGAGACTGCTGCTCGTGTGGCTCGAATGATGGAGATTATGGACTCAGATATTTTCCATAAGGGCTGGAAGATTGCTGCTGTTTCTGCCGAAACTTCTCCTGTGCATCGACGACGGTCCATGAAGCAGTTTATTGAGGGCCGAATCGATTTCCTCGTCTGTACAGATCTGGTTTCTCGAGGTATCGATTTCGTGGTGGACAATGTCATCAACTACGATATTCCCAGTGGAAAGCGAGAGTACGTGCATCGAGTCGGACGAACTGCCCGAGCTGGCAGAGAAGGTAATGCATACACCTTCCTCACCGGTTCTGGAGAGGCCAAGTGGTTCCGAGAGATTGGCGAGTTTGTGGGCCGAACTCAGGAGGTGGATGCCACCCATATCAACAGTACCAACAACCACGGTTACCAGGACGCTCTCGCCAAGCTGGAGGAGGAGGTTTAGAGGTTATAGATGCATTGTAAATTATCATATTAGAGTAGGAAGATGAAGGTAGACAGAGATAGCTGTAAGGTAGTTGTATGGCCTGAGTGAACAGATCAGTATCACACGTTTCTTCCGTTGTCGCATTTCTTCCAAGAGTATTCTAGAACATTAATAAAACCGACTTTTGTACAATTGTTATAATAACGGCTTGCACTTTCCGTTTCCACGTGGATCTGCTTGCTTGATATTACTTGCGAGATATCTTTCGTTTGTCATCCTACAAAAGAGCCGCCCTTTAAAGTTCCAACACAGCTTCACATACATACTCCGACCGTGCGCCGAAGGTGACCCCACAGAATCCAAAGTATAAATTCGATAACCGATCCGCTTCACCAGACGGTTCAGACCTCCGTTTGTCATCGACTTCAACAACACCCACAATGCGAAGAACTCTTGCCCGTCTCCAGCACCACTCCAACGCCTTTGTGCGAATCGTCGAGGTTTCTCCTCGAGACGGTCTTCAGAACGAAAAGAAGATTCCTTCTACCGAAACCAAGACCTCTCTGATTGACAAACTTGTCGCTACTGGTCTCCAGACTGTCGAGGTGACTTCTTTCGTGTCCCCCAAGTGGGTTCCTGCCATGGCCGATAACGAGGCTATTCTCAAGCACTGCAACCAGACCCATGGAGGTACCACTGTGGACTTCCCTGTTCTGACCCCCAATGCCAAGGGTATGCAGAAGGCTCTTGAACTTGGAGCCAAGGAGGTTGCCATTTTCGCTGCTTCTTCTGACGGATTTGCCAAGAAGAACACCAACTGCACCGTTGACGAGAGCTTTGAGCGATTCGAGGAGGTTCTGAAGCTTGCTCGAAACGCTGGCCATCCCGTCAAGGTCCGAGGTTACCTTTCTACAGTCATTGGATGTCCCATTGATGGTCCTACTGAGCCTGCCCGTGTCGCTGAGCTTGCCCGACGACTCATTGATCTCGGATGTTACGAGGTTTCTCTCGGAGATACCATTGGTGTCGGAACTCCCGGAACCATTGAGATGATGCTGGATCAGGTTATGCGACGAGTGCCCGTTGAGAAGCTGGCTATCCATGCTCATGATACTTATGGCCAGGGTGTTGCCAACGTCATGAAGGCCATTGAGCTGGGTGTCCGTGTGGTTGACGCCTCTGTCGGTGGTCTTGGAGGCTGCCCTTACGCCAAGGGAGCCACTGGAAACGTTGCCACTGAAGATGTGGTCTACGCTCTGCATGGAAGTGGATACGACACTGGTGTCAACCTGGATCTGCTTTCCGAGACTGGAGAGTGGATCACCAACGAGCTTGGACGACCCAACGGCGCTCGAGCCGGTAAGGCCATCTGGACCAAGAACCAGGCCAAGCTCTGAATCTAACGGTATGGACTACAAAACAGCTCTTAGCAGCCGCTAACGATATCCGTGACCACAAAACAGTCTCAACTACTGCTAAAGTTGAACAAGTAAATAATGCATAGATTGATTAATTTATATTACAGCCACGTCGCATAATGCATCGTACGATGTGGCTCTAGTAGATTATGTATGGTATGATCATTTTTAGGATGCCGATTCCGTGTCTGTATTGGAAGGCTGGACACTGGGAGGACCAGTGGTAGGTTCTCGGGACGAGTCCGGAGCAGACGGAGGCTCGGCATTAGCTTCGGCAATGTTTTCCGCCGTCACTTTGCCTTCTCCGGCACTAGCAACTGCAAGTCCTTCGGGATTACCCTGTTCCTCGGGCTGTTGTGGTTCCTCCGTCGTTCCGTCTGCTGCCCGTTTTGCCTCGGCCTCTTTTCGTTCTCGACGCTCCTTGGCTCGTCGTAGATCCTCCTCTTTTCTCTTAGCTCGTCGCAACTTTTTCGCGTCAAACTCGTGCCATTCACCAACAAGATCTCTGAGAACAAGTGGACGCTCAGGCTTGGGTTCCACGGTGAAGTAGTCGCTGTCCAGTGCCTGTTGAGAAGTCATTCGGTACTCAGGGTTCATCTCCAGCAGCTTGGACGCCAGATCAAGAGCAGGTTCACTGCACACCTGGTCGTACATCTGTCGGAACTTGCTGGGCTTGTGTTGGTTGAATCTGAGCATCTCAAACCATGGTAGAGACTCCAAGGCTGGCCAGTACTCGTTTGAGGGAGTACCCATGATATCGAAAATGCAATCCAGCTGATTGATCTCGTCTGCTCCTCTAAAGATGGCAAGTCGGGAGTAGAGCTCAACCAGTAGACATCCAGCTCCCCAGTTGTCCACTGCTCCATCGTATACAGTGGCTCCAAAGAGAAGCTCGGGAGGTCTGTACCATAGAGTGATGACGCGGTTGGAGTACCGGGCTCGTTTGTTGGACGGGTCAATAGCTCTGGAAAGACCAAAGTCGGCCAACTTGAGGTTTCCCTCTCCATCCACCAAAATATTGGAACCCTTAATATCTCGATGCAGAATACCTCGCTGGTGGATGTATGTCAGACCAGAAAGGATTTGACGGAACAAAAACTTGATGTGTCCCTCTTCCAGTTTGACATCAGGCTGGGCGAGAATACCACTCAAGTCATGGCTCATGTATCCAAAAATCATAAAGACGCCTTTTTCCTCCACCATCATCTCCTTGAGAGAAATGATATTGTCGTGTCGAAGAGACTGTAGCAGTTTGATTTCTCTCAGGGCAGTGACGGGGAAACCTTCACGTTCAGTTTCCAACCGTAGCCGTTTGAGGGCTGAAGTAGTACCACTGACCTGGTTGACAGCCTTGTAGACCTTACCATAAGTACCTTCTCCGACCTGAGTGACTCGATCAAAGATACTGCTGGTGAGATTCCGTTGGGTCACTCGAGGCACTGTCTTAGATGTGTCCACTAGAGTCGTAGTAGTAGGCTCTCCAGGTTCATCATCTCCGTAACAAGGCACATCATCATCAAACTGAGGTCCAAAAGATGTGTCTCGCTTAGCTCTCTTGTTTTGGAAGTCGGACCGGCTCTCAGACGAATCACTGAATGCTGGATTGTACCGTTTTCGTCCATCTCTGCTACCATCACGCGACGTCACGGACGCGTTTGTAGATCCATCTCCTCCATTTCCTATGCTAGACCCGTCCAGAGAACCATCTCCGACAGACTGGTCATCATCTCCATCGCCCTTCTTGCGTTCTCGTTCTCGAGCCTCCTTTTTGGTGTATCCAATGTAGTTGGGGTTATTGGGGTTGTGAATGTTGGAGTCTGTAAGAGCTGCAACAGAGGCACCTGCCTTCTTCCGTTTCCGTTTGGCGGCAGAAAGAGGCCCACTATCAGAATGGGATGCATTAGAGCCATGGTCAGGATGAGAGCGTCTCTGTCTTGATGCTGAAGAAGGAGCAGGACCAGTAGAAGAGCCGCGAGAAGGGGTAGAGGAAAGAGTAGGAGGGGGTCCAGAAACACCTCGATCACGATACTGAGGTGTACTTTCTCTATCCCTGTTTTCCCTTCCCCTGCCATCTCTGCTATCTCTGCTGTCTCTGTTGTCTCTATCCTTGTCGTAACGATCACTGTCTTGTCTAAAGCTCGACCCTCTGTCTTCACGGCCCTTGCTTTGTTGCCATGGCGCACTGGAACTGTTCGAACTGTTGCTCTGCCATGATCTATCACCTCTGGGTCTATCCTGCCAGTCCTTGTCTCCTCCAGTATGTCTTCTTCCTGACCGTTGTTGTTTATCATAACGAGAAGACTGTCGATCCCATGGTTTGTCTCCAGAGTACGAGTCTTGTCTCAGAGGAGGATCCTGCCACGTAGACCGAGATCCACCACCGCTCCAAGCTCCGTCACTGAAAAGATCAGGTCCATCGTCTCGGTATGTATCTCCATGTTCACGAGGGGGAGGAGGTGCTTGTTGAGTATCTCTACTACCACTTCCACCTCCAAAATGGTCGTCTCTGAACCCACTACTTCTGTTGCTGTGATTTCGAGATCCTCCTCCTCCTCCTCGACCTCGGCCTCCTCTTCCTCCTTTATCGTTTCGCGAGCCTCCTCTGCCCCGGTTGCCTTGCTCTCCTCGAGGTCTCCAGTGGCTGCGATCACGGTCGTCTGGGGGATCCCTCGAATCCCTGTCGTCGCGCTTGCTCCAGCTCATGGGCGCTCGCGGGGTAGATTCCATGCTAGGATTTTGCAGAGTGATGCTGGGTGTTGGTAGCTGCTGGAAAGCTGTGCTGTGTTTGCCTCTAACTTTTTTGGCGTGCTTCTCTGAATATCCTCTTCTCTTTTCTGATGCGGTCCCAAGTATCTTAAATTTCCACGCATGTGAAGGTTACCCGGCGCACGGGGCCAGAGAAAGAGAATGAGGCACGAAAAAGCAGCAAAAGAAGGCAAACAGAGCTGGACGAAAATCATCGCCGAAAAGTGATGATCACGCCATAGGGGGCCGGCCTTCCATTAGCCACGGGTATGACTCAAGTACATATATGAACACAAAGAGCGGGTTCTACGCCTGAAGGACTACTGAATGTGGGGTTGGGATGGGTGTGTGGTGCCGTCTCAAGGGAGAAAAGGGCCAAGAGGGGAAGAGCCAGATTAGTCACACTCAGCGTTGCAACAAGGTGGCAAACGGTTTTAACGTCAAAACACCAACAAGCCCTCGCGACACATCCAGGCCGCATTTCTCCAGAAAGAAGAAATGCAGACATCCAAAAGGGAGGTTCATCGAGTGAACGAATCTACAACTGGCCGTAGCAGCCAGCAGTGGTGAGTCGGTAAATAACTAAACCACTGGTTTTTAGGTAAACGCACACGCTCCACTATGGAGGTGGCAAGAAGATGGCAGTCAGCACAATAAGACTGGTCAAGCAGTCGACGACAAAACCTGGCAGGTCCGCTAAGCAGGGACTCTGACCACAGTAACAGTAGGGCCGACCACAGTAACAAGCGGGTCGACCACAGTAAGCAAGACTCGGACCAGTAACAACGTCACAGGCGCCATCCGCCGTGCATCATTTTCATGACATGACGCAGGTAATGGCCACGATGGGTTAATCGCTCAGCCTCGAAACGTCTTTGCAAGCAAAGACCTCAGGGGGAAACACGTGGAAGGGTTTGTCCATCGTTCAAATACTCGTCTCTGCGTGTCTAAATGAACTGGACATGACCTAGTTCGATGTTGTTGGATGACGGGCTGCTGAAGCAAAGTGTTGGCAGAGAGGCGTTTGAGTGTGAGCTTAGTGGACACGAATTTACACAGGGGCTGTTAGGGTTAGGGCTTTTACGTCAGCAAGAAGAAACGGGAGGAAAATATGAACACCGAATGGCAACAGATATCAGCTTTTGACATGTTGCAATGCAATTCCTCTTGATCAAGCACCCTGACACAGTTCATTCCTCGCACTCATTCTTGTATCAACTGACTTATCTCCTCTCAATAAAGTTGGTGTGGGGGTCAAGGGTCACTGGAGCAGCATCCATACATCAATACGGAGTTACTCCTTTGGTCTGCCGTCCAATGAGGTATATACAGCACTGTATTGATGTTGAGATTTGGTCCGCGAGAATTAGCCGGCCCGATCTACCCTTGAAGAGGACACCACATTAGGCTACCAGTAGTGCCCAGTATAGAGCGTATAGAGCTGTTCAATGCTCATGGTTAGACTAATTTCTCCTGAATCCACGTGAACCGCCTCTTTTTAGAAGCAAAAGCCACCACCAAGACCTGATGCAGCAGCCCTGATTACAGCACAAGTTTGCCGAGATGTTCCTGGGGCTACCCTAGACGGAATGGGCTCCTCACACAGACTTCAGTATGTATCGATATTGTCATATGCATCGTATTCATTTCAGGTAAAGTTCCGGGGATTCATAGCATTTGAATCTTGATCACGTTATCATTATCATCTTGACTGTTCCTCGGTAATTTCAAGTATCGCACAGTACTTGATATCTCGTTTTTGAGCTGACCAGTACACGGAATAATACGGTGCTCAAGCCTAACCGGAAGCCATCTGCCCGAGAGCCATTATCTGCAGCTGGTAACCCCTCAAAGTCCACACCTATACACACCAAGAGTGCATAATCTCAAGACTCAACTGCGCCAACCTCTGTGAATAATTAGAATAGGATATTCCACACCATCCCAGTAGGGTTAAAAGTTGCGATATGGGATATGGAAAACCGCAGCACAAGTTCTTGTATAGGGCCACATGGCATCTCTCATTGCATACAAGAGTCTGAGGAGAACCGAGAACACAAGGAGACAATGGGGCCTTGTGTGGAAGAGCTGCACATAGCTGATTTGCTCTGCATTAGTCTCCTCAGTTGGGAGCCTAGTGTTAACGGGCCTGGACACCTTTCGATGCCGGTTCGTGCGGCTCGGAAATAGAATATGGTAGCATGGTTTGTATGGGGAAGCGCTAGTGCGGGGAGGGACTGGTCTCATGGTTTTCTGGAGTGTGAGGAAGGGGTGTCAGAGTGCGAATATGGAGCGAATGGACAAATAAAACCACAAGTGAGCTGTGTCGTTGCAATTGTCCTGATCCCGTAGATCACGTGAACCATTGTCTCTGGTTTCTGCGACCTATCCACTCCTCCCCAGCTTCACGATTAGGTGCCATATGCATACATTGACGCATGGACATGGCTAGTGGCCTCAACAAGCACTAAGGAATGGGGCTTGTGAGGGAGGAATTGACGGAACAGGTCCACCTTACCCCATGGTTATTATCCACGGCTCTCTTTGTAAATATAAATACCGGGTCTTTCCTCCATCAAAGTCCCTTTTCTCTACACACAATCCACTAACACAACACTATCACAATGAAGATCCTCCTTATCCTTTACGACGCCGGCTCCCATGCTGCTGACGAACCCAAGCTTCTGGGTTGCACCGAGAACGAGCTCGGAATCCGATCCTGGCTCGAGTCCCAGGGTCATACCCTGGTCACCACCTCTTCCAAGGAGGGAGCTGACTCTGTTCTTGACAAGGAGATTGTTGATGCCGATGTAGTCATCACCACTCCCTTCCACCCCGGATACATTACCCGAGAGCGAATTGCCAAGGCCAAGAACCTCAAGATCTGTGTCACCGCTGGTGTCGGATCTGACCACGTTGATCTTGCTGCTGCCAACGAGCGAAACATTGCCGTTCTTGAGGTCACTGGATCCAACGTTACCTCTGTTGCCGAGCATGTTGTCATGACCATGCTTGTTCTGGTCCGAAACTTCGTTCCTGCCAACGAGCAGGTCCGAGGCGGAGGCTGGGACGTTGCTGGAGTTGCCAAGGACTCCTACGATATTGAGGGCAAGGTCGTTGGTACCGTTGGTGTTGGTCGAATTGGAAAGCGAGTCCTTCAGCGACTCAAGCCCTTTGACCCCAAGGAGCTGCTCTACTACGACTACCAGCCTCTTTCTCCCGAAGACGAGCAGGAGATTGGTGCTCGACGAGTCGAGAAGCTCGAGGACATGCTTGCCCAGTGTGATGTTGTCACCATCAACTGTCCTCTGCACGAGTCCACCAAGGGTCTCTTCAACAAGGAGCTGCTCTCTCACATGAAGAAGGGTGCTTGGCTCGTCAACACCGCTCGAGGAGCCATCTGTGTCAAGGAGGATGTTGCTGACGCTCTTGCTAGCGGTCAGCTGCGAGGCTACGGAGGAGATGTCTGGTTCCCCCAGCCTGCTCCCGCCGACCACCCCTGGAGAAAGATGGTCAACAAGTACGGTGCCGGTAACGCCATGACCCCCCACATGTCTGGAACCTCTCTTGATGCCCAGGCCCGATACGCCGCTGGAGTCAAGCAGATTCTGGACGAGTTCTTCTCTGGCCGAGAGCAGTACCGACCCCAGGACATTATCTGCTATGGCGGAAACTACGGTACCAAGGCTTACGGAGACGACAAGAAGGTTGTTGACAAGAAGTAATCCTGCTAACTTGTAACGACTCTTTTATTAGTGCACTGTTGCCCACACTACTGGTAGTGTCAGGTACACATAGCGTTTAGTTTTAATGATAAGATAAGATAACAGTAGCACCATCTGTAGACAGTCTAAAGCAGCCATCAACAACGAGATACTTCTTAGTTGCAACTTATCTCACACCCTTTCAACGACCCAGCACTGTATGAAAGGTAAACCCGAATAAACAAGTAGGAAATGAATATCTACCAACTATCTTGTCCTCTTTGGGACACGGACAGGGGCAAACTGATACACACAAGAAATGGCAGCAAGGGGCTATCGTGATAAGACTTACCGAAGCCAAGGTTTAATAAAAGCCATAGAATACCACCGAGGTATATGTTTCAGGGGGTGTTGAGGCGGCATTACGAGTAGTAACTGTTGATGGTTGGTGTTTATGGGCAGCTACTCTTGGAATGTAAATGGACTGGTATTGTTATCTTACCTCTGACTCTCTGCACAATCACTTTATTAAGCCGGAAATGCAAGTTCATGTGTAGCAGATGGCCGTTTCTTTGTTCCTGCGGACTTGTTTTTCCAACTTTATCTAGCCCTCAAATACCGACGTTAGAATGCCTAGAAGACATGTTTTTGGCACCATTAGAACCGCCATACACTGCTCAATCTATTCTCCTAATTTCTCTGCTCTTTTTGACCCCAAACACCCGTCACCAAGCTGTCAAACCCCCTCCTCAGTGGCGTCTTGTTTCGCCAAACGCGCGAAGCTGGGAACAGAAAGATCGGCAGTAATGTTGTGAGAGCCCTGCGTGTACGTTGAGGACCCGGTACATGGCATACTGAATGTTGCTCAACAGGTGACGTTGGCGCGTTGAGACATGGTGATCTTCTGGTGGCAACAAACCCCTTTTCTATGGTGTCCGCACTAATTACATACTGGTATGTGGTATCGTGTTCAAGTCATAGGTCTGCTTTCGCTTACGAACTCGGATAAGTAAGTTACCTGGTGCGTTGCAGGGCTTGCAGAGTTGGGTCCAGTGGCGAAGCGAGGTGGAAAAAGGGAGCTCGGAGATTTCAAACAAGAAAATAACGCTTGCCATATGCCGAGGGATCTGGAGGAGCAACAGATACCAAAAGAGAAGTGTTGCCAGTGGGGTTTGAACGCCAAGACAATATATCCAGGTGACAGGTATTCCTTGTGTATTTTCTATGTTCCCATTTCTCCACACCCCATTTTCTGTGCTTGTAAGACAGTCCGGGGGAGGCTTTCCGTTAACTGCGAAACATGTCCGGTTAAGGAACACACTGTAGAAGAAAGAGAAGGGAGGGCAAAAAGAGCACTGGAAAATGCAATTATTGAGATTTGTAAATATGGTCACTACAAGCACTTCTATAACCTGCCCACCTTGTCAGAAACAATAAACCTGGTCTATATCGCAACCTGAACTTCTCATACCAGCAAGAACCCAACTCATCTCTCGATTCCGATGGACATTGCTGATTTATTATTCTCGGAAATATCTCGTCAAAAGACCCAACCATACATGTCCAGACTGGGATGTTTACCATCAGCCCAAACTGAATATATCGCAGTATGAGGCCCTCGGACTATCCAGTGTCTCGGCCGAATATCAGGCCCGACTGCTGACTGAGAATAAACCTCGCTGTGCAAAAAAGGGGCTCAATTCCATCCAACACCTTCCACGACCTCACAGGCACGTTTCAAAGGTGACCCGCTCTGGCTTCCTGTTGTCCCTGGTCTTAAAAGCTGCGCAAGGTTCTGTCACCAGATTTTTTGTCTGAACTTTTGGGTCCTCAAGGTTCAACAGTGCGGAATGGGAGTGAGGGTGTTGGGAAGCAAAAGTTGGGAAATACGGCGCAAATGCAACGGTCCAAAGGACGGATTTGAGCGCAATTTCTCAATTTTTTCTCGGATTCCGATTCAGACACACCAATGGGCCCCCAGGATTTTTACATCCTCTTTCTAACACCTCCAATGGTCCCATAGCCTCTCGTTCTTCTTATACTTTTTTTCCCTGACCAATGTCGGTCAAGCTGCCATTTATACATTTATTTTCTTTATGGGTGTGTCACAGGCAGTTGTTACTCATCCACTGGTAGCTTTGGGTCTGGCCCTTTCTATGATGGCGGCCTGCATTTGGTAAATGAGTATGAGACTGGCTACAAGGGCTAATGGGTGGCGTTCCTTCAGTATTGGTGAGAATGAAGTGATTGTTTGAGGTGTCGAGGCAGGGATGGGTCCTGTTCCACCTCGTTAAAATCGTATGAGAGAACATAAGATTTGGACCCCCGTATTTCCAGCGACAAACTTACGTTTTGCAGTAACCATCCCATCCATCCCAACAATGCCTTCACCACTCTTGACTCAGATTAATATCCCACAACCCCACAAACGTAGTTTGTCATCCTCAGCGGCTGTATTTTCCACCGCCCTCCGTTACAGCCCCTTGATGGAACGGGAGACAGGCGCTTTTGTAAGTGGGCAATCTTGTAGCTATGAACGGTCGTCAAATATTGGGTTTAATAACAGTGAGAAATGTGGCGGTACCAGGCCAGAAGCACATGATAGTGGTGTTGGGTTGGTGATAGGCGTTTTTCCAGCCTGCCTACTTCTATCAACCGCGGAACTTTTACCCATCTGCTGTGCTTCATTTTCACCTACAGAATGACCTTACAAAACGGATGTACGGACTTGCAACCATGGTGTGATTCCCCTATACAACTGCAAAGACAAAGAGAGACTAGCTTCAGATAAGGTTGTAAGCAGCGTACACGGGTACGGGGCACGGTGTGCAAGATGGGCATTAGTCTGAAACGCCACTAGACTGCCCTTCTTTGCGGGCGGATTTTGGTAAGGCTCATTTATACAATTTCCCGGCTAACAATAGTCTATTTTAAACCTGAAAAAGAGCCATAGGTCTCCATTGACTCCGCCCAATAGTAATAATAGAAGCCGAAGCTCCCGTTTCAGAGCCCCACAATTACACTTTGCTTTGTCCCTTTCTGCCAAAAGTTCTCTCCGCGTCTATTCTGTACACCTGCAAAGGCTGATAACTCTATGTGGACCTTGGGGACAAAGTCTAATTTCAGGCAATGGGAATAGCCGAAATGCGATTCTTTTTTCGGTCAGCATGCGCTCTTATAGTGCCAAGATCTGTGCGTCATCTTTTTTCCCCGGAATTTCTACTATTATTCCTCCCTTTCTGGCCTATTATCCTGTTATGCGCGACATCCCTAATGTAGCACAAAGCCATCTTTTAGTCTTTTAGTGGAACGTTAAAAGGCCTTATGTTTGAGTTCTCCCAAAATCTTGAGGGGCTATCAAGGAGGGCCTCACTATATAGTGTGCACCTCTCCCAACATATTTCAAAACCATACACGCCAGAAGAAGGGTGCACCAAACAACATACACAGTGTGAACACGCCGCCAATATACCCACCCGCCGAACTGAACACCGCCCGCAGACTTATGACACCAAGTACTTACGATTGTGACTTCTTTTTTCCAACTGAGCCCCATTTACTGAGACTGTTCCTTGTTCCTCCATCATAGCCAACATGCCTATATCTGCCATTAATACTATGATGACACGATAACGCCCCCACTGATCCCTTCTTCTACTGCTACCGATCTTCTTGCGATCGCCTTTTTCGACGGCTCCCCTTTTTCTATTTTCCCCCACTGAACTATTATGCCGTTCACCGTGCCATTCTTTCTGGCCACTCAATGTTTTCTATTTGTTTCTATTCTGCCTTTTTATGATTCCTCTTTCGTTTTTTTACCGCTTTTGCCACTCACCCGATTCTTTCGTTTCGTTTCATTTCTTGTTTCGGCACCCCATCCATCGCCATGACTCTGCAACATTATTCTGTTCTGTCTTCCAGCGACTCGTTTCGCCACTATCACCATGTGATATCCGTCGACCAATTTCCACGGCATGCGCCACCGTGCGCCTTTCTTTCTTTTGCTTACCATTCCGTTTCTATTTCCCCCCATTTTGAGTGTCGTTGCTTCGCCGACTGACATGTTTCTGTTCTACTACTTCATTTCGAGTGTCGCCTTTATGCTGACATGTTCCTTTTCTTACTGCTGACCGTTGCTTCGGCAACACGTGTGTTCACTCACACACTCACCGCCTGTGGTGTTTCAAACTCTTGTTTTATTGTCTACTCATCTCTTTCTATTATTATTTCCGTTGCCACTCGCACAGTGCCTCGCAGACGCTCTCCATCCACCTTCAGTCCGCGAATTCATTTTTTTGAGGTGATTCACCTGTTTGTGTTTTGTTCGCTCTACCCCAGCCTCTCTCAGCCTCTCCCCTACCCCCCGTTGTCACATCGTTTTTACTTACTACAGTTCATACTGACCTTGCGCTGTCTCGAATAGTTCTGGCTGGCCTTGACGCCGCCTGTGTTACCTTCCCGACCTTTCGCTGTCCCGCTTTCGTTCTACTCTGTCACTGTCGTTTTTTCGCACCCTAACCTTCTCTCTTGTGCTTATTTGTTTCCTATTTGTTACTATTTGTTTACTAGCCATTTATCCTAGGTTTCTCACCCCCTTGCGGTGCTTTGTTACTAACTTTTTTATACCCCCCCCTCTTCTAGATTATCCTTATTTCTTTCTTCACGGACCTGACTCCCACTCGTCCCTACTCGATATCCAAGGCCATCGTCGCCCTTGAGAATATATTGCTACTTTTAATTACATCTTTTCCAATGAATTCGGGACCAAGACAGAGTCCACCTCTGTATCAGTAGAGCTGTAGTGAGTCTTTGGATTTGTATAACCAAGTTCTTTTGTATGCTCATGACTGTTGTCTGTCGACTTAGTCATTGACATCATGAACACCAAGGTACCAGGTACCCTCCACAATATCATTAACAATCAATACATTTTTACATTCATAGAATACTAAACTAAAACTGGCCAGTAGGGTGCTTGATGGCAACTCGAGCACCGGCAATATCGTCACCGATAATGGCAAGCTCAGGGGCAAAGCCCTTTCGGAACCGCTCACACAGACTCTCGTGGAGCTGTCTCATCTTGGGAGACATGACTCGGTCATGCACAGCAAGACACTTCTTGACAACCTGAGCGTAGTCAATGAAGGCCTGCTGGATAGAAGCATCGCCATCATCAATAAAGACTCGGTACTGGTGGATACCACCGCCAACACCAGAGTCAATAGCACCCTCCAGAACCAGAGGAAGCAGGTTGGTGTCTCCTCGGCCTCCAACTCGGAAGGAAGACTCAATGGCCTGCAGCTCGTTGATCTTGGTGTTGAGGGTCTGCAGAGCGTTCTCAGCAGGAGACAGCTTGACCACCTGGATGCTCTTGACCTCGGATCGGTTAACAATGGTGGGGAAGGGCTGGTAGGTCTCGTAGATGGTCTTCTCGGTCCACATCTGGGTAGGGTTCTCGGAAGGACCGGAAGCTCGGGTGGAAGAGAAGAGTCGCATGTTCTGTCGATCGTAGTACTCTCGAGCACCATCAGTAGCAGCAGGAGACAGGACGTGAGAAGCAGTAGACATGGGCTGGACAGCAGTGACGTGCAGGAACTGACCCTCATCTCGAGCCTGGTTCTCGTTGGCAATGATGACGGCCTTGGGGTGGACTCGGTACAGAGTATCGTGGATGGACTCCAGTCGCTCAAAGGGCGAAGTCTCAAAGATGAAGTGTCGTCCTCGAAGAGACTTGGGGAAACCACCTCCAAGCAGAGTGACTCGGAAGTACAGAGGCTTGGTTCGCTGCAGACTGTCGACCTTTCCGTAGGTGTCAGCCAGCTTCTGGGTGACCTCAGACAGCTTGGCAAAGTCGTAGCTCTGCTCGTAGGCAACCTGGAGCTGCTTCAGAGCGTCAACAGAGCTCTCCAGACAGTCGGCTCGCACAAAGTAGTCAATGGCCTCCTTGAGAAGAGCCTCCTTTCGAGCAAACTCAGACTGGGCAGGCAGCTTGGGGAACTTGGAAGGACCCAGCTTGGCAGTCTTGTCCCAGGTGTAGGCGTTGGAAAGCAGAGACAGAGACAGACCGGCCTGGACGTGGTTCTGCTTGGCAACGTGCCACTGAGCAATGTCGTGAACGTATCGAGAGAAAATCTCCACCTTGTCGAGAGATCGCAGGAAGTTGAGAACGTTGAGGGTGTGGAAGATTCGGTCATCGTTGTACTGGTCGCCAGCAGGGATGGTGTGGAGATCGTACAGCAGATCAGTGAACTCCTCAATATCCTCAGCAATGGAAGAAACCTCGTCAGGAAGAGACTGTCGCAGAAGCTGCAGGAATCGGTTCTTGTCCTCCTCATCAGGCAGGAAGGTCTTGTGCTGGAAGACGGAGTCAAGACCAGCGATAACCTCACGAGTAATCTGAGAAAGATCATCGTTCAGAATCCACTCACCAACAATCATAGACTTGAGAATGTTGACGGCAACAGCCTGAGCACCAGCGTGCTTACCGAGACACATGTACAAGATACCAACAACCAGAGAAGTGTCTCCAACGTAGAGGTTGACCTGGAAACCACCAAGGCGGCTGAGACCGTACTTGTGCTGCTCCTCGGGAGAAGCCTGCCATCCCAGAAGATCCCAAGTCTGCTGGAGCATGGCGGAGGCTCGACCTCGGATATCTCCAAGTAGACTCCACATGGCCTTTCGCTTCTGCTCAGACAGGAACTCGATAGCAATGATATCGGAACCAGTGACCTGGAGCAGAGTAGACAGGTAGGTGTACCAGATGGAAGCATCAAACTCCTCGGCCTGCTCGGGAGAAGGAATGAACTTCTCAACCAACAGACTGTTCAGGTAAGTCAGAGTACCGAAAACAGTGTCGTGATGGAGAGTGACGAGCGAAGTCCAGGTCTTGGGGAAGGACTGGTTGGCCAACATGGCGGAACAGGCCTGCAGAATGTTGAGGATAATCTCAGTGAGCTCAGATCGGGACAGAGAAGACGAGGGCAGAGACATGCCGGAGATGTTGGCAAAGGTAACAATAGACATGAAAATAGTACCCATCTCAATAAGACACTCATCAAACTTGGAGTCGGATCGAGAGTCCACGGGCACAGTGACAAAGGGGTACTTGCTGGGGAAAAGCTCGGTGTAGGTTCGTCGCTTTCGGCCAAACTCCTTGTAGTGAGCCAGAAGGGCAACGTAGGTTCGAGCAAACAGAGGCAGCAGAGGCACGTACATACCAATGATACCCTTCTCGGTTTCTCTAGAGGGCCACAGGATGGAGATCTGGTTGGCAAAGATGGCGCAGACAAGTCGGAACAGATCCTTCTTGAAGGCAGTGATAGTGCCAGACTCAACCTTGGTGATGAAGGGCAGAGTCCATCGAATGGTGAAAGACGCAAGACGGGCTCGGTACTTGGCTTCTCGGAACATCCATGATCGAGACATCTCCTGGATGAACAGCAGCTTGGCGACGGTGAGCTTGTCGTTACCGGGTCGGATGGAGTCCACAAATCGAATGTAAGTCTCCATACAGTCTCGGTTTCCAACCAGAGGTCGCATGTTCTCCAGCCAGGTAGGCAGATGGCCAATCAGAGCAATGGTCTGCTTGTTGGGAGTCTCAGTCTTGATGGCATCGACAATATCGTCAATGACATGGTGCAGGCTGACAGCCAGCTCCTTTCGAGCAGCGTGCTTGTCCTCAGAAACACCAATGTCGACTCGAGCAGCAGTGGCAATGAGGTTGGCAAGGTACTGACCACACTTCTGGACCTTTTTGGTCTTGTGAATGTAGGCCAGAAGAGGCTTGGCAACGCCAACAAAGCTGAAGTGGGCCAGCCAATCGTCGGCAAGGTAGGCGTGGTTGCCGTGATGCTTGAGAGAAACAACCTCGAGGGCGTGGATCAGAGCACCAAAGGCAGCGTCTCTGTAGGCCTCGTTGTCAACAGCAAGAATGATCTGGCACAGGTTGTTGACGACTCGGTGGAAGTGCAGAGTGAACTCGGGGTCGGGAACCTGGGAGATGGCGTTGCAAGCAGACATGAGCTCGTCTCCAAGACCGGAGTTAAAGTACTTCTTCCAGTTGTTGACAGTGACAATGGCAGGAGGCACATTGAAGGAGTTACCAACGTAGTCAACAGACACCTCGAGAGTGGCGCACTTGACTCGGTCAGAGTTGATGATGTCAATCACCTTGTGGCCATCGGAAGTGATTCGATCGTTGGTCCACAGCTGGAGAATACCTCGACCAAGGAAGTCGGCTCCCAAGAAGATGTTGAAGTACAGAGTATCGTTCCATCCGTGTCCACAGTCGGAAACTCGCACAACCTCACCAATGGACTCACCGTTGTAGACGGAGGCAGCGAACCAGCCGCCAACAGGCTCAACGTTAGAAGCCTTGGTGAAAGCAACCTTCCCGTAGGCAGTCTGCAGGTTGAGGGAGATGAGGTCAGTACCGTCAAAGCCCTTGGCCAGAGTCATGGTCTTCAGGTAGACGTACAGATCGTCTCGCTTAGGGATCAGAGAGTCCAGGAAAAGAGAGGTGGCAGGGAACATGGCAGTGTTGGCCTTGAAGTCCAGCTGAGAGGCAGTAGGAGCCTGGAAATCCTTGACGGCCAGAGTGACCTTGTCGGCTCGAGGGGTCTTACCAACACCCACGGTCTCTCCCTTGATGATTCGGTCAACGAGATCACCCCATCCTCGGTTGCTGGGTCCGTACTGGCCAGTCTCGGAGTACGAGGCGTACATGTTGATGGTGAGCTCCTTCTCTCGGTGGGTGAAATCCTGAAAGATTCGGGACAGCGACTGAACACCGGCAGCGATACCTCGTCGAACACGCTTCTTGGAGGTGGCAGAAACGGGAACCTCCTCGGACAGAACAACGACAATGTAGATTTCATCCTTGACGGTCTGGGCGGGAATGTTGGTGAAGAGCACTGTAGAGAGATCCGACAGAACAAGAGAGGCGTCGACGGAGATTCGGAAAGCCTCAGTCAGACGCTTGGTTCGAGATCGCAGGTAGATGAAGGCAGTGAGAGCACCGTCTCCAGCCTGACCATCGGACTCGACCAGCTTGACGGAAATATGGGTGGGCAGGTGGACGTCCAGCACCGATCGCTCGTCAAGAGTGTTGTAGTTGGGGTACTTGGGAGACAGGTTGATGAGCAGCTGTTCCTTGGCCAGCTTGACGGGGTCCTCTCGACCAGTAAGAATCTCACCAGTGACGGTATCTCGCACAAGAATACCCTGAGACATCATCTTCTTGGCCTTGAGAATGAGCCAAATGGCTCGTCGTCGAGTAAGCAGAGTCTCCTCCTCGGTCAAGAGCTGGTACAGAAGCTGTCGTCGAATGACATAAAGCTCCTTGATGATAGCGTTGAGTTCATTGACAACGGCGTAGTTTCGGTTGACAAAGAATCGACACAGGTAGACCTTGTTCCACTCGCCAATGACGGAAATGATATCATCAACAAGAGGCTCTCCCTCGAGCATGGGAGACTCGATACCCAGCCGAAGAGCGGGAACGGGAGGAGCAAAGGGCTTGCCAAGACTGTAAGCAGCATTGCCATTCTGCTCTCGGTTGGAAGACTCCTTGATCTCAAAGTAGTCCTTGATCTTGACACAAGAGGCCGGGAAAACGGCAGTGACAATCTTGGCATCCGGAGGCTTGACGTTCTCATCAGAGACAACGTCAGTGTGCTCCAGAACGTCCATGAGAATGTTCATGGCCGAAGGAGAAGAGACTACGTAGGCACGGTACCACTCGCCGCCAGAGTGCTGCTCGAACACGAACACCTCCTCACCAATACGAATGTCCTTGTTACTGGTTTTGAAGGTGCCATTGATGTCCGAAACGGCCTCTGCGGCGTGCAAGCCGTCCAGGCGCACTGTCTTCAACAGCACACCACGGCCGATTTTAGGCAAAGGGGTCCACCTGGGTTAGTATATGTTTTCTTGATCGGGCTAATTAGTTCTATTAGACTTCAAAGAAGGGATGAGGGAGGAGATCACTGGAGAAGATGAGGAGAAGATAAGAAGGAAAAGAAGAGATGGTGGAACAAGAAAAAGAAACGGCTTTTCAAGGAGACGATCTCGATCTGTAATGAACCGTCTCACTTGTTTTTCAACCTCTATCTGACCCATTTTCCACTCTGAGACCTGGTGGATGTACTTTTTCTTCACCACCGAACCTAACCAATGCACATCACTCAGTAATCAGCTGACAATGACGATAGGGATATAAAGACATGACATGACTATCGACGTCCTGTATCGACTTGTCCAAGTCTTTGCACACCCCTGGGCCTCGTATGCCATTTTCTGTCTAACGCACTGCACCTCATCGACCACTTGAATCGACGGATCAAGCAGTTGCAAGTCGATGTGGACATAGAGAAAGACCCACATGAGAAAGTCCAATAGACTTGGGCCAATGTCAGCGTTCCGAAGAGCCCATTCTCGCTCCAAAAGCCCCATCACAGTAATACTCACATTGCCGGAATAAAATCGAGTTGAATTGAAGCTGTAGTCGGTGAAAGATGAAAGTCTCAGTTTGATCCAAGAAGACTGGCACCTCTCATCAGTAGTCTTTTTTTAGGCTCCGCTTAGGCCGAAATAGACTTGCAGCTGTACAGCCAAACAAAGCCGCGTCTAATTACATGGGACAGGATAGGGGCTACTTGGAAAGGGCTCCCACTCGCCCTGGGACCACATATATGACGGCGTGGACCTGCTGACGTGGTGCTCACCACTCCCAAAAGGACGTTTTGGACCTTTTTGGCCAACCCGACTGCAGGTCCCACATTCTACAGCCCTCTCCCGTCTGCAGACGGTCATCTCCCACACACTCAACCACCCCTGTGTGCCATCAACATGAACAATGCAAAGAAACATATGGGGGTGGCCAAAAGGCAAGATTTACGGCCAAATTGTGCTCATTTGGCCGTTGTAATATTTTGGGTTACGAGGACGAGAGATGGCCCATTGCAGCATTGAAAGAGTGGTGGCTGATTTCTCCCTTTTTTTTCTGCTGATATTCGGACCACTAATTACACCAGATAGAGGACACTGTGTACAAGCCGTCAGAAAATTAGACCCGGCCTCGCACTTTCACTGCTTCATGCTCCTGGCCGAACTTGCATTAGACCCAACCTCCACAAGAAACCTAAAACGGCAAACTAAGCCTTTGAAATTGCACACCAAAGTGTACCTCAAGCGATCTAGCCAGGATCTACCTTTATAGAGGTTAGACAAAGCAGCCATTACGACAAGTTGGATCTCGGAATTAGCCCCCAAAACCATAGATAATAGGTCCATGCTTGTTTCCACACATTTATCAATAATTTCGGCAACTTCCCCGCTCATAAAAGCCCCCAAAAGCTCCAATTTCGGCTCGATATCTCCACCCCAAGCTTGTCAACAGAGTTCGACAACGCTACAGCCAAACAGAAAGCAGCCAACTGGCAGATGGGGACCATGGCCAAAGACAACGAAAAAGACAACCCGACTGTCTCACCGCTCGCTTACAGGCGGTATTCTCCCCTGTAACGGGGCATGCAACGGGACATTGACAATAGGATCTAATAAACCGTATCCACGGGAGTCCGCCACCATTGTTTTTCTGTATCACTCACTCTCCCCCCATTGTCTCAGGCCTCCTTGAAAAGGTCTTGAAAGACATTGGCTTGTCAAGCAAGGCTCCAACTTTGCAGTATATTGTAACCCAGTCCTGAAAAGGGCCTGTTTCAGTATATTTTTTTGACTTCCAATGTTAGTGTTAATATCTGGAGGGAATCCACACTCCCTGCGTAGCTTTTCGTAATCCCTTTTTCTCTGGCGCAGCTGGTGTGTATGGGTTTCTCTTTTGCAAGAAAGCACGTGTGGAACGGTGCAGAGGACGTCGATCTTTCAAAGACATTGCATGCCGCTAGGCAGCCAAAAAGAAAGCAGCAAACGGTTCCAATGAAGCGCATACTTCCGGAGGGACAGCTGGAGCCGAGGGCGATATTATCAACTGTCCATTGTTAAGCGCTCAAGGGGCCTGTCTCTCCACCGGGTTTGTCTTTTTCAAAAACAGTTGTTTAGAGTTGCGATCGTCTGAAACCCCAGATCTGAAATCTGCAATGAGAAACCCCTAACCTTTGACACAGTCCAGCCCACCCTTGTTATATTACGGGGAATATTCACGAAAATAGATCTATTCTATACGCGGTATATGATAAGTTGTATAATAAGTATTTTGTATACGAAATAAAGCCGATCTCCTATAACTCGGTTCGTATAACTCGGTTCGTATAACTCGGTTCTTATAACATGAATTAAATTATGAATGGGCCATCTCTGTATACGGCAGCCTAAACCACTCCAATGACAACCATAAACTTGAGACTGGCTCGAGTATGCTGCTTAGCATTTTCCTCAGCATAGTGGAAGAGAGAAGACGATCTCCATCCCCAACTTTGGGCACATGAAAAGGCCGAAGGGGAAGACGAGAAACATGTGAGATTCTTGCCCCGTTTAGAAGGAGTGTAGATCTCAAAGTAACTCATGATCTGAGGTCGGTCATCGTTGTAGTCAGCAGGCTGCTCAGTAGCAGGGAAACTCACCAGTCGAGGCTCAGTCTTGAGCTCCATGGCAGTCGTATCATCCAAACCAATGGTAGACTTGGCCGTGCTCTTTCCAGAAAGTAAAGTGTAGGAGGAGTTTGCTCCATTGGCCAGATCCCGCTGGGTTCGGGCCTCTCTATGCAAATAGACACCCAATTGGGGGCTCTTTTTGTTAATCTTCTGCAGATAGACGCTCCACCATGTACCTGCGTACCAAACGGCGTTATCGGTGTACAGCTTGCTCTCTCCCTTGAGCTGACTAATATCATCAAACTTGACAGAGAATCTGAAAGGTGGAAAGGGAGAGAAAGTGACTTGAGCATCAGGATCTGAGGTCTCCAGAGGTGCTTCGGGATCACATCGACTAGTGTAGTAATCCTTGGCTGTAATCGCATTGTTGGAGCGTCGACCAGCAACACTCTTATCGTGCGAAGGTACAGGATAATACATTTCACTGTCGTCTCCACTTTCAGCACCCATTTCCATCAGCTGTTTGGGAGACAGGCAGACATCCAAACGGTCGTCGTTGGTTCCTCTGACCAGCTGCTTCAGCTTCATTTGCTGCCAGAGCCCGGCCTGCAGTACACTCTTGTCGAACAGCAGCTTTCCACGCTTATCCTTGATCTTTTCGAGATGCTGAAGCTGGGCCAGGGACAAATGACAGTAATGGATGGCCTTTGTGAGCTCGTGGAGCTGAGATGCAGTTTCCGAGTCCATAGATGTGGTGGACTCCATATCACGGTCATCTTCTTCCTCAGTAGGAGCTGAAGACGTAAAAGAAGCCTTTTTGATTTGTTCAGGACTTCCAATAGGTTCAGTTCCCAGACGGTTCAGCTCAGTGTAAGAGCCTGTGGGTGTACTGAGATTGATCTCTGCATTCACAGAGAGCTTTTCCAGGCCAATATCAAAGTTGGAAGATGAATCAGAGTCTTCTTCAACCTCAGGTTCAATAGGGCTTTCATTATTGTTGAAATCGCTGAGATAATCCTCCTCAGTAAGGAATCCAACCACCCACATGCATCGTTCCCATTCAGACTGGATGAAGAAGCCATCTGAAGATACCACTTCCACAATGATGGGAATAGGGATTCGAGACCACTGAATGTAGGACATTTCCGAGCCCTCTGCACACAAGAAGGACTTGCATGAGTCAATTATAGTATCACTTTGGGGGTAGTGATTTTCCAATGCAAAACACAGCGTTTCGGCCACTGTATATTTAGTCAACGAGTTGATGATCAACAACAGACAGAAATCCACCAAATCGGTCAAATTGAGAAAGTTGGCTGTAGCAAACAGTTCAAACGCTGCAGAAACTCGTTCTGGAAAGCCCAGAATCTCCGATGGTTCTTCTGCCCCTCCATATAGTCTCTGTAGACACTGTTCAAACGCCTGTTCCGTGATATTATGGTCGATGGAAAAGTCCAGGTTATGAACTGGTCGGCCCTCAGTATCCCATTTGGCTGAAAAGAGCGAATGGAAATATGGTGAGCGGTCCAAGATGAGTTTATGAAGATTGTATTCCTTGTTGAACGCCACAATCTTTACATCCGAGAGTTCTCCCCTGAGAAACCCCGCCGTGTAGATATGTTCCGACAGAGAGAGCATCTTGTGTGTATGTGTGAGTGTGTTCGAGCTTGCGCGAGTGTTTATGTGTCACTTGCTACTCTGAAACCTGGTTCCAACTCCCTCCTCTTGTACTTGTAGAATTGAGCGATCTGTTAGTCTATGCTGCAGGGGTGGTGTGTTTGATTGTTTTGGTCAGATGATGTGTCGAGTTGTACACTGTGTGTATCTGTTGCTTTGGTAGTGTATAACGAGTCTAGCTGACGCGTCGATCGGAATGGTGATATGCTGCTGTAAAAAGAAAATGCCGCCTGAGTCCAACTACTCGGTAATATCGTCTAGTTTAGTGGAAGGGCTGGTTGCAGGATAATGTATTTTGGGGTGGCCATAAGTGGTGCATATCTCAAGCATATGAACCTTATCAGCAGTGTGGTTAGTGTGGTGTGGACCCTCCCACAGTGGACAAACAAGCCCGAAGAAGGAGTTTGAAGGCGTGAGAGATTTTATTTTTTCCAAGTCCAAGGAAACAATAACAGGGCGGGGTCGGTGTAACAGAAAAGAGGAGAAACTGGTATATTATGTGGTAAACGCAATGCTGCATCTTTACGAGGACAGATGTGGGATATTCCACACGATGCTATGTGCGGTATTCGTACTTTCCACACGTTTTACACACTGTTCTTGCCGTTACACACTCCTCTTACTTTGACGATATTTTACACACCCCTTATGCTTTGACGACATTTACACTGTCTCTCTTCAGGGCACACTTGAATTAGCTATATACATTTATTGGTGATGATGGTTGAGACATAAAGTGGAGCCAGGAGCTAGACCAGCTCATAGAACTAATTACCGGTAGTCAAAATCATCTCTCAAATAGGTTTCTGGCCGTATAGACCGGACTCAGTAGAATGTAACGGTGAGCGGACAAGTTCGATACGATACGCCTGTAGAGAACGTCTCTCTCTCATACTGTTCCTCTTTCGGCCTACTTCTGAGCTCTCATACTGTCAGCAATAAGAAAGGAAACATCGAGGGATTGCGACAGGGACAGTCGAGGATCACAGACAGTATCGTATCGTACAACAAGATCCTCATCACAGAGACCAGCAGACCCACCAATACACTCGGTGACAGCGTCTCCAGTAAGTTCGAGATGAGCACCATTGAGCTTGCTACCACACTCTCGATGAATCTCAAGAGCCTGACGAAGCTCCTCGACAATATCGTCAACATGACGAGTCTTGAGCTTGGTGACCTGAGAAGTCTGGGTGTTTCCATGGCAAGGATCAGACATCCAAACCACCTTGTGTCCAGAGGACTGAACAGCCTTGATATGGGCAGGAAGAAGCTCCTTGACCTTGGAGGCTCCGTATCGAGTAATCAAGGTGACTCGTCCATCCTCCTTGTTGGCATCAACAATGTCCAAAAGTCGTACAAGCTCATCGGCCTTCATGGTGGGTCCTACCTTGATACCGATGGGGTTTCGTACTCCTCTGAAGAACTCCACATGGGCTCCATCAAGCTGTCGAGTTCGGTCTCCAATCCAGATGAAATGAGCAGAAGTGTTGTAGTGGTGTCCGTTGGCTTCTCGGGTAAGGGACTGCTCGTATTCCAGAAGAAGAGCTTCATGAGAAGTGAAGAAGTCAATGGTCTGCATATCCTGAGAAGTATCAGCTCCAATGGTATGCATGAACCGCAGTCCCTCGGTGATAGCGTCCAGAGTCTTCTGGTACCGTTCCTTAGTATCAGGGTTCTGGACATGTTCCAAAGACCAGTCCACCTTTCTCAGATCAGCAAAGCCAGAGGCAAGAACACATCTGATGTAGTTGAGAGTAGCAGCAGAATGGAAGTAAGAAGACACCAAACGAGCAGGATCGGGTTTCCGGTCAGAAACGTCAAATCCGTTGATATTGTCGCCTCGGAAAGAGTTGATAGTCTTACCATCAACCTCCTCAGTGAGCTTGGATCGAGGTTTGGCATATTGACCAGCAATACGGCCAATTCGGACTACAGGAAGACCTGTTCCCCACAATAGAACCAGCGACATTTGCATCAGAACCTTGAGCTTGGCCTCAATTCGGTCCTGGGTGCAGTAGTCGAACAGCTCGGCACAGTCTCCTCCTTGAAGAACAAAGGCCTTTCCATTCGCAGCATCAGCGAGCTTGGAACGCAGCTTTTCGATTTCAAAGGGTGAAACCAGAGGAGGCAGCGACTCCAGCTTTTCAAGAGCAGCTTCAACACCAGTATAATCGTCGTAAACAACGTCCTGAGTGATGGGTTTTGACTGCCAGGAAGTAGGGGCCCAGGCGTCTCCAAGGTCAGGTTTAGGAAGCTGAGCAGCCTCCTTGGACTTGGATCGCAGCTTGGCGGCGGACTTGGCGCCCTCAGAGGCCTTTAGAGGCGTGGGATCGGTGATGACGACTTTGGGGGGCATGGTTTTGGTGATGAGTGAGTCTCGAGAAGACGAGAGTTTGAATATTCTACTGTCCGAGTTTCGTCGGCGTTTTCGATAGCCGCATGTCGGCGGATCAACTTTAACAGGGTGGTATGGAGTAGGGGGGAGTGTGAAAGTGCAAGTAATAGAAGCACAAAGTATATCTAATATGAGTATTATTCGTGTTTCAGGTTTTTTATTCAGATTTTTTATGTTCTTCCAGCTGGAGCACTGTATCTTGTCCAGCTCTGTTACTCCCCTCTCAACCCCACAAGGTTGTATTATGAAACTCAATGTGGCAGATTTGAAGTGGCAGAGAAAAGACCAGTCATGTATGTGCAATGACTGATTGTGACTCTTACGGCTGCTTTAGTCAACGTGTGAGGCTACCGACTCCTGCGTTTTTAGTCCAGGACGAAGCATTAGTAGTTTTTAGTGTGCAGCAGAGTGTACTCGAAGTTCCACTATCCAGCCACTTCAGTATCGTTGAACAAACTTCACTGGAAGATTTTATCACCAGTTTTTCCGGCTATAGTGAGAGACTTGGTATTGAGATTATTTGCAGTGTTAGGAGTAAAACTTGTGATTGGTGACACTGGTATGTGTCTACTTTGTGGCTGTAGGGTGAATTTGAACTTTTCTAACCCTCTTTTACTCAACTAAGTGTGTCATTTTACTTGGCTCTTTACTTGACTTGTACTTGACAAATATTCACCTAAACCTCACTCATGGGTGGCACCTTGATGGACTAATTTTCAACATTTGACAGCCTAGAGCAGCCGAACAGCCCAAGCAGCAGCCTCAAACCCACCAGTATAAGAAAGAAGAAAAAAAATCTGTCAATAGCCAAGTAATCAGAAAATAGAAGGTGCAGGTGGCTTGAAACAGGAAAACAGCGCACTTTTAACCCTACAGGAACAGACAAGAACGGACAAGACACTTCCTAGTTACAGCTTACTCTTACGGACATAATTAGGAGCTAACCTTTGAACATGATAATGATACACTTGACAAGGGTCTGTCGTATTAGTGGGACACAACAGAAAGGTAGAATAGACAGCTGTCATTTTAGACCGCAATGGTCGTATAGAAAATAACGCGAATAAAATAATCTGTCCCTGAAAATCAATACACTCCTAGTGCCGTTATTTTTCCTACCGTCAAAACACCCGTCAAACAACTACTCCATACAAGTATTGCCTCATTCACACGCTTCTCGAGGAACTGCCCCTCGTCTGATATGCACTGTAATCTTCAAAGAGGCACATCACCACGTGATATCTTTAAACTTACCCCGCAAGATCCAGACAACTGACTAGTGATATATTCGCTACTCTTGGACCCCCGTTGTCTCCCTATCCACAAGCATTATTGCCTCAACTACTCGCTCCAGGTCGCTAATCTATCAGGTCACGTGATCCCACGTCCAAAAAACTAACTAACCGCAACCAACCCTCTCACCGCCCGAACAGCAATCTCCATCATGGGAAACACTCAGAGATGCTGGATCTGTCTGGGGACAGAAGAGGACCCGCCGCCTTCGGAACAGGGGTACAAGTGGAGACATCCTTGCCAGTGCTCTCTTACTGCTCACGAGCTGTGTCTGTTGGACTGGGTCCAGGAGGTTGTTCAGAGCCATCCTGAAAAAGTGGCAGAGTCAGATTCCAGCCGCCACAACCATAGGATCATTGTTCCTTGTCCTCAGTGCAAGGCGGACATTGTCATTGAAGACGAAACTCCATGGCTTTTGTACGTCCGACAAAAGGTGGAGCAGGGAATGGGACATGCTCTCATGTACACTGTATTTGCCACCACGGGAGCTGCTGCTACTTATTTTGTTCATTCTACCTTGTATGGACTGGGTGCTTTGGCCATTCGAAGCTTTTGTACGCCAGATATGGCTACTGAACTGCTTCGAATCAGAATCACTCCTACTGCAATTGAGATTCTACCTCCTACTCTTAATCAGACCATGTTGATCCCTCTGATTCCTGTGGTTCTGGTAGGATCTCGATTTGGCACCCATATGCTGGCTGGTATTCTGCCTCTGGCCCGTCTGGCTTCCGTGCCTCCTCACAGATACTTTGATGACTACCATATTTTCACATGGCTGCCTCTCATGAAGGTCATCTACGATAAGATCTATAGTGTGACGGTATACCCAGCCTTAAGACACTTTGCAGTTCAGGCTCGTCCTCAGCTGTTCCAGGAACATACTAACGGTGTTCCTGTGGAGGGAGCTGATGCTGCTCTTCTTTTGGAGGAAGAAGCTGCTGCTCTCCAAGCCCAGGTGGAGCAGAACAATGTACCTGGAGGTTTCCCTCGAAACAACCACGAGGCTCCTGGTCTAGCTCCCGGTCTTCAAGATATTGGCCGAGAACTAATGCGTCTACGAACCAATGGAGACGACGCTGCTTACGACGCTGTGATGCAAACACTGGTAAACCGAGCTCGAGACGAACATGGATTCGTGGACGCCGAGCAGGTGATGGGATTCCTGGAGGGTTTCTTCGATGAACTGACACTTGAAAACGATGTCACTATCGACGAACTCATGCTGCGTCTCGAGGAGTATCGGGATGAGCGTGAAAACGCTGCTGCCGAGGAAGATAACAACTTTGGACAGCTGGGTCTGTTCAACCGAATCCTGGAGCAGGCAGTTGGAGCTATTGGCAACAACCAGCAACAACAACAGGCTCCCCAGCCTACAAACAGCACAGAACCGGACATTTCGTGGATTCTGGGCCAATATTCGCTCATCACAAGAGTAGGAAACGCTCTATTGTTCCCTCTCTACTGTGGAGCCATGGGAGGACTTCTGTCTGGAATTCCTCTCGTACGAAACGTGTTCACAACACGTGTCCGACGCAACATTCTGGGTGGCGTTCTACTCATTCTGTTGCGAGACGGATTCAACATTGTGACGGCATATCTCCGCGTTCGACAATTAACGTCGAAGCGGGTTCGTAACTTTCGGCCCCAACGCCGAGAAGACAATCCCCCTACTAATCGCCCTCGTGGCATGTTCCCTCGTGTTCGTTTTACCATTAGCAATGTCTGATATGTTTGGAGACATTCACAACTGGCTGGCGGCCGGTTTGTTCATGTGGCGACTGGATGTCCGTGAACCCAGTCTCGGTGAATACGAGCCCTTCCCGAGGGGATCTTCAAGTTAACAAGAGTCTGTGTACTGAGTGTCAGTAGTGGGAAACATCGTAGATTGGTTGTATTGTACATTGTACGTTGTAGAAACTTGTTTAATGAATACTGATTATGGATCTGTTAACTATAGTAACTTCCACCATGGTTAGACAGTATCTCATCTAACGAAATTAACAGAGAGAATAAAAGGGTATAGTGATTGTTCATATCTACCAACTGGTGGAATAATCTGATTCCCCGAAGAGATTCTTCTCATCATATCTTTTTACATCTAACGCCTCTCATTCTCATCCAAGGATGCCACCTCATATAATGGTCGTTCACATCAAATGCGCCTTTCTTCTTTTCATAGGTTCATAGTTCTTTCTCTTTCATAAGTTCCCTCCCTTTCTCCTTTCATAAGTTCATTATTCTATATGCAGACGATGGTGAGTCGTGGTTATACAAAAGCGCCCGGAGCGACCATCACCCTCCAGGCTCTATGCAGTTTTTTTGGGCCGAGTGTGTAGTAGGTATGGCATGTGTCTCTCTAGCTCACCGACTCGAGGTACTTGTTGAGATGCAGATCAAACAGCGAACACCGGATGGGCATATCCAGCTGGTAGAACGGCGACTTCATGACGTAGTCGGCAAACAGCTGGTACACCCGTTTCAGCACCGAGTCGACAAACTGTTGTCGTAGATCTGTGATAAGCAAAAACTTGATACCAGTGACCGTCTGGAAACACGTGAGCGCGTATTTTTCCGTCTCCATGGTCTGGATACCCGACGAGCCTTCTATGGGCGACAGCTTGGCCGAAATGGCGTGCACTCCATGAAAAGTTCCTGCCAGCACGAGATAGTCGTTTGACGAGAGCTTGGCGAGCTCTGAGCCATAATCACGCTGGAAAATGAGACCGCCGGCCTTGTTGAGAATGTAGAGGGCGTACACAGTCATGATCTGGTGGATGTGCGGGGTTCAGGTCTCGCGTACAAAGACCGTGGAACCGTGGTGTTGTGCGGTGCTTTGCTGTAACTTCGGAGTTACGTTTACTGTGCGTCGTTGTCTACTCGCGATCTTAGTCAGCGTGGTAATTAGAGGTGCAGCTACCAGGGGGTCAAGAGAAAAGAGAGAATCCATGATTAAGTCACGTGAGAGAATGTAAAGATGTGAGATCAAACGTAAAGACCGTACCAGCAACTCCCTTCTAAAAGAGAACATTATCCCTCTTTGATCTCTTCCTTTATCTCTTCTTTACCTCTTTGGTCATCTGTCTCCATCCCACTAAATTCCAATCAAAGGCTAATTAAAGGCAGCAATTTTATCCCAACTTCATGTCCTAAAAAGTCATCTGTATCGTGACGATCATAAATCTCAGTTATAGGGACGTGTTGAAAGGATGCCCTTTTTTCCAACGCAATCAAGGAATCGATCTATAGAATCCCCGCGGCTATATTGTAGCCGATTTAGCCGCCAGCTAGACCCAATGTCGGATCCTCACCGGTCTAATTCCCACATGGATCCAACCCAAGCCGCAATTACGGCTCGTAACTCGTACTTCTGCCGCTAGCCTCGCTCGGATATTGGGCCCGCAAGTTCAGCTTTTAACTTACCCCACCGTTCGACTATTTGTAGGCTAGAGAAGGAGTATCGTAAAACCGATACTTGTAAGGTGAGCGAATCACGGGTAGTTAGATAATATTTTGCACAACGGCTCGGCTCTGATTCGACACGCCAGGTACACATGTTCCCCTCATTTAAATTATCTGCTGGCCCGACTTTCTGTCTCAAAAAAATCCGCCACTGTCCAAGACTGGAAGAAACCCAAGAAAGAGTCGCACGTCTCTTCTGCCGTCTTGTCCCACTTTACCTTACCTTAATAAACTAACCACCAAAAGTCCCCACATACAGACCTTCTTCACGCCCACTTGACATGCATTGCTAAACTCAGAGTATTCAAGCAGAGCGAACCCGTCAACCATGAAAGCAAGTCTCCGAGCAATAGTGGACATTGGCTCCAACGGCATCAGATTCAGCATCTCCTCCGTCAGCCCCAACCACGCAAGAATCATCCCCTGTCTCTATCTTGATCGAGCCCCCATCAATCTTTTTGACGACTCTCCACCACCCACAGAAACCGAGGAGGACGAAAACGATGGCCAGAGCTCTGTCAACACAAACACGGGCCCTCCAGCCCCTGTTCCAGGCCATACCTCCAGATCTATTCCTAAACACGTGGTCGTGGACGTCTGCCAGTCCATGCTCCGGTTCAAAAACACCTGCGCAGACTTTGGAGTCGGAGAAGAGTACATTGACGTGCTAGCCACTGAGGCCGTGGCTGAGGCACCCAATGGAGAAGAGTTCCGAGCCATGGTCAAGGAAACTGTAGGCTGGGACGTCCAGATCATGTCTCTTAGAGACGAGGCTCTGTATGAAGCCTACGGAGTAGCTTCGGCCTTCTTCCATGTCAACGGACTGTACATGGATCTGGGAGGTGGGTCTGCCGTCATTTCCTGGATGGTATGTGAGAATGGAAAGTTCTCCCTGTGTACTGACCCTGTCAAGCTTCCCTACGGAGCTGCTGCAATCACCCGAAGACTTATGATCAACAGAGAAGATCCTACAGACCTCTACAATGAAATGGAAGCTGCCCTCAAGCAGGCCGTGGACCATATTACCCAGGACGACACTTCCCCCCTACTTCAATCCATGCACAAATACGCCAAATTGACTGGTGGATACAAGTTGTACGTTTCTGGAGGAGGCTTCCGGGGCCTGGGTCACCTTCTGCTGTCCCAGTCGGGCCAGTACCCTCTCCCCGTCATCAATGGCTTCTCTACCACCGGCCATGCTATCCGAGACCTCTCTCAAAGCCTGAAGTCTGAGGTCATGGAGCTATACGAGCAATCTGAGCCTCCTTCACTGGCTACCTCTGCTCAAAACTCCGCCAGCGCCTCTAACACCCATACTCCGGCCTCCTCGCCACCTCCACAGCCCGCAGACCTGCAGAAGATCTTTGCTCGAAAGAAGAAGAACTTCCGAATCTCGTCTCGACGAGCCTCCCAGATTCCTGCCGTGTCTCTCTTCATTTCGGCTGCTGTGGCTGCATTCCCTAAAATCAGAAAGATTCTCTTCTCCCAGGGCGGTATTCGAGAAGGTGTTTTGTTCTCCAAGATGACCGAGTCGATTCGAAACTTGGATCCCGTCATTGTCGCTACTTCTCCTTACGCCGGTCTTCTCGCTCCCTCTTACGCAAAGGTTCTCACAGGCTGCATTCCTCCTGCTGCACCTCAGCTCATTACTCAGCGACTAGTTGGAGCGCTGTGTAACACCATCTTCGTTCACTCCTCGTACCCCAAGGAAGTGCAGCCCTTCATTGCTCTTCAGGTTGCTTCCTCAGGAGTGATTTCAGGAGCTCACGGTCTCAGTCACGAGATTAGAGCTCTTCTGGGTCTCGCTCTCTGCCATCGATGGGGTGGAGATCTGGCTGACAAGTCTTTCTACAACTCTCTTGTGGATATTGTTCAGCCCAAGGATCTCTGCTGGTGGGCCTGTTTCTGCGGAGCTATCATGCATGTGGTTTGTGGAGTCTACCCCGGAGGAAACATCAAGGGATACCCCTTTGAGATCACCGTGTCGGACGTGTGGGAGGCTGCCGCTACAAACGAGTCGAACGCATCACCAATCCCTGCCTTTGGCTTCGAGCTGACCATCCGAGCCAGCAAGTCGCACCCTAACCTGGCTGCCCCCAGTGTGCGAAACCGAATCAACGGCCTGGGCAAGCGATTGAAGCGACTCAGAAAGGAGTTTGGAGGACGAAAGGTGGAGGTTGTGGTGGAATGGTATTAATTGGGAAACTGCGGATTGGGAACATTAGGATATAACGAGATCAAGTCTCTGAATGCATTAATTATGAGTGAATAGTCGTAGATGAATAGCAGAAGTAATGAGGTTGTAGAAAAAAAGAAGCCATAGGTGTTGACCGTAAGGACAGACAGTCGCTGAGGAAGCAAAAAATACGATCTTCAACCAAATGAATGAAGGTATGATCATGCGGAGGATCGAACTCCGAGCCTCCCCGGTGTGAGCGGGACGTGATAACCATTACACCACACGACCAGAACTTAATTTTGTTAGGAACGGAACCCTGATAAGGCTTGGTTTGACTGGAAATACCATGGACTTGCCTATGGCAAGTCCTAGAGCAAATACCATGAAGAAAGAGTCAATAATCGATACATTACATACTAGAATAACAGGTGTTTATATATTCGCCAGGAAGCGCCATTCGGCCGACAAGTCGGCCGTCTGTTAGGTTGACAGATGACGTTTGACAGGCGAGAGACAGGCTCTCGCATGA
>ULGT01000010.1:1023294-1055030 GCA_900519025.1 Yarrowia porcina | reverse complement strand
GGCAAGTCCTAGAGCAAATACCATGAAGAAAGAGTCAATAATCGATACATTACATACTAGAATAACAGGTGTTTATATATTCGCCAGGAAGCGCCATTCGGCCGACAAGTCGGCCGTCCGTTAGGTAGACAGATGACGTTTGACAGGCGAGAGACAGGCTCTCGCATGAGGACAGGGGACAGGGTGGAACACCCTGTCGACAAGGCGAAAGACAGCGACATGCGTTGACACGCATGTAGAGCAGTGAGTCAGAGGGGAGTAGGTCTCTGGAAGAGACCTACGGGCGAAGACTGATTAGTCATCGCCTTAAGAAAGATCGTTTCCTAACAAATTTCTGAGAAAATGAGCCCTCCGCTAGACCTCGATCAAGTCACGTGATCCGCTTAGTCAGCAGGACAAAAAGGTGCTGTAACAGCTTAAAAAACGTGATAAGCGAACCGCAGAAAAAGGAATATGTTTTAAAACACGCTCGTTTACATACTGATTATCTTTTTATTACTCCTCTCCTCATATTTCGTCTCAAGATCTCATTATCAATCATGCTTCATTTCAATATAATACAGATATCATTAGTACGGTTCTATCGGGTGAAATCAAAGGTCTCAAAGTCGGCCTTGATCTTATCCGCCGCCTCAGCCTCCTCAGTCTCAGTCTGAGAGCAGTTTCTCCAGTCTGCTCGCTCCTTGTTTCCAAAAAACCACTGAGCCAGCAGTTTTCTAGGCCAAGTAACGTCGAATTTGGGGTTCTGACGGTTTAGTTTGATCACGATAGGATCACTATCGGGAAACTCGATTCGGAAGTAGTTGGTTTGGTCGTCTCGAAGCTCGCCAGTCGGGTCCATGGTAAACCCACACTCTGTAGCCTCCTTGATGAAGAACTCTCGAAGACCCTCCACTTCGCTAATCTTCTCCTGAGGAATAGGAACGGCCTGTTGGTGAACATGAACGCCCTTGGCCTTTGCAATCTCGTAGAAGACGATTCCTCCAGGGTACATTTGCTTAAGAGCAATCTGGTACTTTCTCAGTTCCAGAGCCAGCTTCGGCGAAACATACCTCACGGGAAATCTGTGTTTAGGATTGGTAGATTTCCTCTCCTCTGTACAAAAGTCAGGGTTATGTTTGATAGGAATGAGCATGACATGACCTGGTAAGAGAGGACCCTTAGCCATGGCCATGTAAGATTCCTGTCCAATAGACACTACCAAATGAGCAGCCAAATTGGGATTAGAGAGACACAGAAAACAGTCTGAAGGAGCAATTCTGGGTTTCTTGGCCATAGGATCTCCATCGTCCACATTTGCTCGTTTCATAGACTTTTCTTCAACCTTCACTTCTTCCAAATAAGGACACTCTGTAGCATTTACAGGTGTCGAAGTATCATCTCTCTTTAAAGTAAAGGCATAATGCCATCTCTGTTTCCCTCCGAAAGGTGCCAATCCAATGAATCGGGTATGTTTACCTGCCTCATTAGCAAAAGGCTCTCGTTCCCAAAAAGACTCGGATCCGGAAAAGTGGTAAAGAGGAGCTGCATCCTTGGAAACAGAATTGATAGTCTTATCGTTATCGGTGGCTCGCTGGGCTGTCAGCGGGATGGCAAATCCCACTTTGGACAATCGAGACAAGTTAGCGGGCCACTTGTCGGTGATAAGAATATCAATGGGAGCAGTCTTTTTGTCGTATTTACCACTGGTAGCATTCTGAATGCTTACCTCTTCAGTTTTAAGTCTCCCCCACTGATTGAGATAAGTCACATTAGGTGCAATATCAACCACATCAGTCTTATTGGAAGTAGACTCTTCAGGAAGACCCTCACCGTCTGTAAAATACAAGGGGAGATCTACCGACAAAGATCCGTCCTGCAGAGCTCCATTCACCTCCTCGAAATTCTCCTTGGAGAACATCTTTCCCACAACAACGAACACGCTGAAAGGTCCATTCTTTCCACCGTTAATGGTATTGGCCTTGGCGATGGCCGCCTTCGGGTCCGAAGAAATATCGCCAAACACAAGTCTGGGTTAGTCACGTGATAAACACACCGACAGATTGTTCTCCCTGCTCATACTCACACCTTGGTGCCGCTCATGTTCGCTGTTGATGTGGAGTGTTAAAATTCACTGATTCTTCTAAACTAGCATTTGACGTGCATAATGAGATAGAAGTCTAATCAAGATGTCATGGAGATGACTACGTACAGGATCAACCGTTTTCAGATTCTATTAAATCTACTCCCTACTACGAGTTCTCAAAATCTACTGCTACGCCACTTACGCGTGTCGAAATCTATATCTTTGTTGGTCATCTAAATATCATACTTGACACCGGGCTTGACACCAACGGGAAGACCCTGCTTGACTCGCTTGATGGTAAGAGCGGCACACAGAGCAGCGCCGACACCGCTACCATCCTCAGCGGGAACGATTTTGATGGGGTGGTCCTTGGGGTTGGGCAGGTTCCACTCGAAAATCTCGTTGAGAGCCTGGGCACCTCGCTCCTTGAAACCGGGGTACTTGTTGAAGACGGATCCGTCGGCTCCAGCGTGAGCCTCCTTGTAGCCTGCCTTCTTGCAAATGGCAGCAACACCACAAGCGGAAATTCGAGCAGATCGAGTTCCAATGAGCTCGGCCAGTCGTCGAATCAGCTTTCGCTCGGGCTCAGTGGTGTCGATGCCGAGCTTCTCCTTGAAGAGAATCTCGACATCAGTCAAGTTCTCCCAAGGATCCTCCTCAATCAGAGACAGGAACGAGGTGTCAAAGAAGTACGACTTGTTGATGTTTCCGTTTCCAAGCTCCTTGCCGTTCTTGCCCTGGTGCTCAAACACAAAGCCGTCCTTGTACAGGTCCAACAGGACAAGACGGAGCAGCTCTCCAAGGTAGTAGCCGGCACTCATCTTCTCAAAGGTCTGCTGACCGGGCCGGGGAGACTCCTCATCAATGATGATGTCCCACTTGGTTCGAGGAAGAACCTTGTGCTCGTTGTCAAAGGCTCCGTACTCGCAGTTGACGGCCATGGGGGTCTCGGGGTCAATGCTGTCGGGGATCAGACCCTTGAGCTTGGGGATATCCTTGACCTTTTCGTAGTAGGCGGCGTTGACACCGGTACCGAAAATGTTACCCAGCTTGATCTGAGGGTCGTGGTAGTTGGAAGCCACCATAGTTCCGGTGGTGTCGTTGATCAGAGCGGTGATGGAAATAGGAATGTTCTTTCTCTCCAGAGCAGCCTCCAGCATGGGGACTACGTCCTCGCCCTCGACTCCCTCAATGTCGAATCCCTTGGTCCACCGCTGCAGCACACCTCGGTTGACGGCGGGCTGTGAGCAGGGGTAAGAGAAAGTGAAACCAAGAGGGATCTTGTGGATATCGAATCCGGGAGAGCACGAAATGTGCTGGTTGTGAGGAGGAGGAGACTTGTCTCGAGTGAAGCTCTGAGCAGCAGTTCTGTCGACGTCTCGGCCTCGCTCGTGGTCTTCGAGAGCCTCGGGGTAGTTATCGGCTAGGAACTTGCCCAGACACTCGGCAATGTACTCCCACAGCTCCTCCTGCTTGCCGACCTTGATGTTGGGAGGCATGTGGTACTTGGACTGCATGACGTCGAAGCCTCGGTCTCCGTCGAGAGTCACCTTGACGACTCGCAGGTTGGTTCCGCCCATGTCGAGGGCCAGGTAGCAGCCGCTCTCCTTTCCGGTGGGCCAGTCGAGAATCCAGGTGGGGTTCATGGGGATGTCTCCACCCTCCTTGGTGAGGCCTCGGGCGAGCTCAGAGACGAAATGGTCGGTGATTTGTCGCAGCTTTTCGGGCGAAACGGTGAAGATGGTTTCGAGCTGGGAGATCTGTTCCAGCAGGTCCCGGGGGACGTCTGCCATGGATCCCTGAGTTAGTGTGCGGGAGAGGGGAGAAAGCCATGGTTATAGGGCATGGCATTGGGGAACTACTGTTGCTGAGGACAGTACAACGACAATTGATGACACTGTTGGTTGTTGGTATCACCAGATCGCCCCTCACAATGGCATCCACAGCAAAGACTCGTTGATGTCGTCGACATGGCAATGGTTATGTGGTGGTCGACAGAAAATCGTGATAAGATCTAGTACCACCGATACTATCCTTCCCTCACAACATCGCCAAGTCGTGTCGCGTGTCATGTCGTGCCTGAAGCCATGTAATGTCTATCTTGTCTGAAGCCATGGAATGCCTATCTCACGACTAATCGCTCATGGGCTTCTTCTCTCTAATACTCACCTTTCGGGACGGGGGTTTTCGGGGACCAAGATGCACCATTGTGTTTCAGTGATGAGTTGAAGTGTTGGTGTGTGAATTGGAGAATCGAGTGAACGAAACCTTTGTGTTTTATCTGTATCTGGAGAGAGTGCGAGTCCGAATTAGGGTTGTGCAGGTTAAATGCGGAGAGTCTGACAGCAAGGTATGGGGACCAGAGTTACTGCCAGATTAGGTGAGATGGCAGAGAGAGAGGATCGGAGGGTAGCACGAGACGTGTTTAAGTACTTTATGGGTAGATGAAATACTGTCCAGGTTCTTTTACTATGGACGTGAAGGTGGGGTAGTCCTTGTGCATATGTGTATGCCGCCCTATATTTTCATTTAGTCCTTTGATGTACAAATATGCCTTCTGCCCTATTATTCCGAAACAGCAGACTAAGCCCTCGGTAATAATAACGTCAAGATGTTCCATAAAGAAGGAGAAGGTAGAAAAAAAAGGGTGTAATGTCTGAGTCACCTCATAAAGAAAGACGGCAAAGAAAGACACATGACCTGATCTCGACGTCTCACGGACCGAACGACGTCATAGATACGCTCCTCCTCCGCATACTGCCGCAGTAGGGACGCACCGTGGATACCATTGCTATAGGAAGAGACCAATGTTGAGACTGTCCTTGATTCGATCGTCTGACAAGTCCATGGAAGTCAAAAACCGGATTGAGAAACATGCTCAGTTGTGCCGTTGGAATCTGGTGGTTCAGTCGCGTAATATACTCGATACACGTCTCTTAAACAGCTTGCAACTGCTCTACTTGGAAGTCGAGATGCATCCTTTCGGAGCAAACTGTGTAGTCATAGTGGTCTAAGAACTTTATGCCTGACAAAGGCGATGCGATGTGTGATTGTAGAGGTACAACAATTACAGCAGGTGGGGAAAGCAATCAACGGAAAACTACCAGGTAGTGACAAATCAGAATGCAGAATGACCGTCATAAATCGTTATCAGCCCCGGAAAAACAACTGCATACGTTGGGAAGCTATCGATCTAGCGCTAGCGTACTCTACTCACTCTAGAGCTCTCAAGGTGGACTCCACTGCAGGTACGGCTTAATGGGGGAAGGTAAAACCGAGCAGGATAATGGCTTAGAGGGGCGTTATTCAGAGGGCTAGAGTGATATTTTTAGACCCCTCTAATATTTGACGAGTGCGGGACGCCCCAAAGGAGAATTAGTGCTGGAAAATAATGCACACTTTGCTTTTTCCGCTTGGAAAAATCCTCCACTTGTGGGAGAAAAAGGTGTCCTTTGTCTGGAGTGTGAAGTGGAGTCTCGAAACGTCTCGAAGGCTGGTTGATGTGTCTGAAAGGGGGACAAAATGTTGCAAAGAAACCATAGAAACGAATCCTAAGTAGTAGAAATAGTTTCTAGACGTCTTCTTCTCCTCAATTGAACCTTTAACCCTCCAAGTTCCATATTAATCCGGTACATACAGTACTTGTAGTCCGTCTTCAATGACTCAGTCTTAGCTCCAACCTCAACCCCTCATCTCCAACCTCATACAATGGAATTTTCAACACGTCCGAAAAAACAATAATAAAATACTACCCCCTCCGAGGAGAATGTAGGAAAAACCGAGTCTCAGAGCAATTCGTGGGGCTTGCATACCCGTCTTGGGTCCACAGTGTGCAAGGACCCTTCCAGGAAGGGGACGAAGCGTCTTTTCTGAGAGAAGAGCCTTGGTCATAGTGGTGAATGGTGATTAGTCAGCAAAAAGGGAAAAGTCGAAAAAAGCCCATTTGTGAGAACAATGACCTTGACGTTATTCGTTTTCAGAGTGCTTCTACTTCTGTAGGTGTTTTGCTTGTTTACTATCGTTTCTCACTTCTCACTCTAATTCGTATCATCCAACTCCATATTGTCCCAACCTAAGCCAGATCACACACGATCACCCAAGCCAATTTAACCATGGAGGAGTGAGAAGGAGAAAACTGTAGAAATCCAAGAAAAAGAGAAAAAACTGCCGAATTCTGAATTTCGTCTCGATAACCCCAATTGAGCATTTATACCTGGTTCCATTCACATAGATGCCATTTCCTTACTCCCTTGAACCGCCACCGACGCCACCAGATTACCTAATCGTAAACTTTACCACCACATCAACCACCACTGCACACTGCACGCATCACCAACCTCTCATCCAAACACACGCTACAAATACCGGTATCCAGCCATGACGGAAGACAAAAAAGCCATCCCCGACTACGAGCTCAGCAAGCATCTGTTTGTGCTGCGAAACCCGTCGCTCAAGGATCTACATGCCGAGGCCAAGGAGGCCCTTATGACCGCCATCTTTGATCGAAACCTCGCTGGCGTCTACAAGTCGCTCTACAACTTTGACCAGAGCCAGAGCACAGAAACCTCTGGCGGCGTGGTGGTGGATGTTCCCGAAGAGCTTCAGGGCCAGATTGGTCATGAGGGAGAGAGCCCTACTGAGGACGTTGATATGGAGGAGGTTAAGGCTGAGGTGGCCGATGGAAAGACTGTAGAGGAAGTCGAGGAGAAGATTGTGGACAGCAAGCCCCAACCCATCACACAGATCATTGTTCCTGCCAACACTCCGTCCGAGTCGTTGGCTCAGTCTGTTCCTGCCTTTTCCAAGGCCAAGTACGATAAGATGGTGGCTGCTAATGATGCCCGTGTGGCTGAGCTGAGAGAGGCCATTTCCAAGGTCGAGAAGGACGACGGTGGCGAGCTGGAGCTGCTGCAGGCCCGAGTCAAGCTCGGAGAGTACTACGCCGAGATTGGTGACCGATTCAATGCCATTCTGACCCTGCGAAAGGCCGCAGAGACCACTTCTACAGGTGCCAAGATTGACATTCTCTTCACCATTGTGCGGCTGGGATTTTTCTACCTTGATTGCGCCTTTGTTGGTCGAGAATTGGAGGCCGTCAAGGTGCTCATTGAGCGAGGAGGAGACTGGGAGCGACGAAACAAGTACAAGACATACTGGGGTCTGCACTGTCTTTCTATCCGAAAGTTTGAGGAGGCTTCTTCGTGTCTGATTGACTCTCTCTCCACTTTTACTTCCGTGGAGATTGCCTCGTACGAGGAGATTGTGGAGTACGCCATCATTGCTGGAGCTGTGGCTCTGGATCGAGTTGATCTGAAGCGAAAGATTATCGATTCGCCCGAGGTTCTGTCTCTGCTGCCCACCACTCCTGCTCTTGGCCCCATTGCCACCCTCACCAACTCTCTGTACACTGCTGAGTACTCTGTTCTGTTCACTTCTCTGGCTCAGCTCGAGACCCAGTCTCTGCGACCATCAAAGTACCTGGCTCCTCACCGAGCCTTCTACGTGCGTGAGATGCGACGAAAGGCGTACGCACAGCTGCTGGAGTCGTACAAAACGCTGTCTCTCAAGAGCATGGCTAATGCATTTGGAGTGTCGTCCCAGTTCCTGGACAATGATCTGTCCAAGTTCATTTCTCAGAACAAGCTCAACTGTGTGATTGATCGAGTCAACGGAATCATTGAGACCAACCGACCCGACTCCAAGAACGCCCAGTACCAGGCTCTGATCAAGCAGGGAGACGCTCTGCTGACCAAGCTGCAAAAGTACGGAGCTGCCGTTCGTCTGAGTGGAGCCGAGAAGTAGGGGATGAGATAGATGTATGAATATAGATCTTATGAAGGTGATGATGATTACCATTGTAAATGATGCATTGATTATGGAGTTGTAGGCCCTCTGTTAATTTCCCTCTGGCATGTAAAAGACGGGTTCATGGATTCCACCTATGGCGAGTTTCTCGACTGCTACGAGACTAGGGGCCTGTGCCTCTATATTGACAAAGTCCATTGTGTGGAGAATCTCAAGTCTGAGAATGAACCTGTCCATGAGCGTCATGATTTCTTCCAGAAGGTCTCTCCTATCATAAGGAGTGTTGGCATGCCAATTGGCAGTCTTCCAGTGCGGTCTGACACGAGCAATAGTTGTAGAAGCAACTTTACAGGTGGTTCTAATCTGCCACTTCCAGTTTTCTCTTCGATAAGAGATGATTCTAAGTGCTTGAAGAACAGCTGCCAAAGAAGCTCGATCCAAGGTCTGATATGTTCCTACTAGAGGTCCGGTGAAGTTGCACTCGTTGATTCGACCGAAATAGCAGCCTATTCCAGCCATTGATCCGAACTGAATGTTTTGAATAACTGCATGGCAATATACCACTCGTTTGGTAATGAAGTAGTCGTTTCGAACAATTAGTTCATGCATGTAGGGCGAGTAGAGCCATGACAGCGCTTCTTTATGAGTATCCCACGGCGAAGGGACACAATCTGGATAGTTTTCACACATTCTTTGAGCAATATGTTTCTGACGGTAAATACCAGGTCGATGACCCATCTTGACAACAAAGAATGGTCCGGTGTAGTTTCGATTTACATAGGGATTGTACCGTTTAACAATCCGGTTGTCGTCGGCGTAGTAAGATGGTACAGGAAGTGAAGGTGGTGTTTCCTCCGTTGAAACACTGTGTGGTTCCTC
Source organism: Yarrowia porcina (assembly GCA_900519025.1). Taxonomy (NCBI): domain Eukaryota; kingdom Fungi; phylum Ascomycota; class Dipodascomycetes; order Dipodascales; genus Yarrowia; species Yarrowia porcina. The sequence continues at coordinate 1,046,281 of ULGT01000010.1, read as the reverse complement.
CAATATGAATTCTTCCATGGTGATGTTTAGAGAGCTGTTGATAGAGCATGACTAAGGGTAGACTTATTGGCTATATGGTATTTGTGATCATCATGGACTTTTAGCTATAGCCATGGTAAATAGAGACTACCGGTACTGTACCTTGAGAAGCCACCTTTTATGAACTGTCTATTTAAAATGAGCATCTACAAATCCTCCAAATCTAATATACAATAAATTAATGCTAGCAGTTCTACAGCTCCTGCTCTAGGAACCCCATAATCTCTCTGGCAGGTTCACTTCCAACAATCTCAGCCAACTCCTCCACAGTCATCTTACATAGATCGTAGAGACTATCCACCTTTGCAATAATCAATGGAAAATTCTTTGCAGTGACTCCAGGAATATCTCTCAGAAGATCAATAGCCATATGGTTCTGTTGCCCAGTAGTAGAGTCTCCTACTCCACTTGTACCGTATGCAGAAGCAATATCAGGATCAGGTTCCCCTGCCCATGGAGGTTTGTTTCCTCCCCTGTTGTTGTTTCCTCTCAGTTCGTCAAAAATACGAGCCGTTTCTCTTGGAGAAGACGACCAGATAATCTTCAGTTTAGGGAAGGTCAAAAGAAGCAGAGCAATCTTGCCTCGAAGTTCAGAGGCTTGCTTGATAGTAGCCATGTTAGCAGAAGCAGCTCCAGGAGTATCACTGGCAGGATCAAATGTGAATCCTCCAACTTCAAACTCGATCAGAATCACCACATAACTGTAGTACCGGAACATGGACTCACACTGAGACAGAAGACGTCCATCTTGGAAAGACTTGATCAAATCAGGAATACTCTTTCGTTCAACAACCATATGAGGACTGAGCACGTAATCTCCAACTGTCAAGTGAGTAGGATACACCTGGAAACCGTATGAATGCAAGATGGACGGTAAGGCTGCTCGGAATTCTCGAACATCAACCAGAATCTTTCCATAACTGTTTGTAGAGATTTGACCTCCAGCAATACGAGAATTGGCCTCTCTGATAATCTTTAGACCTCGTTGATCATCTTCAGAAGTAGCTAGAAGCATAGGCATCTTTGCTCGTTCTTTAATGAGTTTTGAAAATGCATCTTTTTCTTTTCGAACAGCAGCCAGAAATGCCTGTTCTTCATATGATAGTCCGTAGTATAGAAGGTAGACGTTTGGGGCCACTCTTCTGTTGCGTCCATACACTTCAATAGTTCTAAAAAACTCAGGATTGGGCTGGTACATGATAATACCACTGGGTCCAAGTTCATCGAGATTGATAACAGCATCAAACGTCTCAATCACAACAGTATCCAATAGAGTCATCTCTTCAAACTTGAACGAGCTGAGATTATCTTCCTCTTCGTCTGACAACAGTAACTCATCCAGATCCTGCTCTTCTTCTTCCTCATCTTCTGCAGTTCCATCATCTGCCAGATTTTCCAGTTTTTGAATCTCAATCAATTCTGCTTGGTCATCAGTCTTATGAGCACCCGTGGAAACAGATCCTCCTCCTCTGACTCGTCTTCTCTTGTTCGCATGGTGAACTTGAGGAGCTGAAGCACCATTCTGATCATCCTTAGCAGCCTCCTTTGCTTCCTTTAGCCGTCTCTTCATCTGAAAGTATCCCTCTCTCCATCTCTGGTACTTTCTAAACTTTCTACCGAGATAATTGGACGTCCATTGACCCTTTCCATGCCGTCTATCATCTCTCAAAGAGCACATGTACCTTCTCAGTTGGGTCTTAATTCGAGCAGAAGAGCACATGATCAAAAGAGGACCTTCCTTTCCTGAAGATAAATGTTCATCCACCAGAATAGCCAGTTCTCGCCATTTGGGAAGCTCTTCAAGCACCTTTTTGATCGAATTGGGATCCTTGGGATCAGATCTCTCGTGAACACGACTCTTGGCAGCTTCAAATAAGTTGGAAGCATCTTCAGTAAGAAGCCATGGAGTCTCTAAACCCTTTGCGATTCTCAACAGCTCCAATTGTCGGAAAAACGAAATACAATCTTCGGTCAAAAGATCCTGAAGAAGAGCTTTGAGTGCAGAAATATCTCCTACCATCTTTCGAGTATCTGGAGGAATTCTATGCCAAATAGGATTCAACTGACGTTGAACTAGATCATCAAAAAATGCACTTGAGGAAGACTGATCCAACAGATTCTCAACTTTCCAATCCTCCATATCCACTGATGTGACTTTTCTCTTGATATCGGAAATACACAGTCCAATGAGTTCCAGAAGAGAAGTCTGAATCTGTTGCATTTTGGGAGTCAATTGACACTGCAATTCAACCACTGTAGGCACTCCCCGGGACTGTTTCTTACCTGGAATGGAATTCAGACACTCCTTCACTTTGAGATGAAATCGAGGCCAAAGACGAGTTTTCTTGACAAACAGATTCTTTTGCATTTGAGTGAGAGGAGAGAAACCTCGAATAAAACGCTCAGGTTGGTCGGAAAGTGCTTTGATCGTAGCCCAGGGGTTGTCTTGTTTCAAAACACGTAAGATAAACGCCTCCAAGGACGCCTCGGTAGCTCTATGAGCGTTCAAGATAACCACAGCTGAAATCTGAGGAACATCAATATACCCTCTAAGCATATCGACAATAAGTACTCGAGAAGTGATACTGAACACTCCTCCTGCTCTGTACATTCTCACTCGTTCACTAGCTAGACCTGTTTCATTCGTAATGAACTGTAGTCTGCTAGGACGAGGGTCTGTATTTGCCACATCCTTCAAAGGATCAGCACTGGTGATTTCCTCATCATCTTTAGGACAATCGTAGAATCCATCCAGAGCCGTCAATTGGCCAATATCCTGCTCAAGTCTCTCATTATCTTCATCTGAAGCTCCAAGGACAAGTACCAATGAATTCTTGGGATCCTCCTCTCCTTCCATAATTACACTATTTCCAGCCAGATCAAGTGAATGAATCAGGTTGGCTGCAATCAGATCGATTCCTAGACCTCTTCCCAGAATCAATAGAGCGTCATCCTTAAGTAGTTCTCTTACTATAGTCCTTTGGAAGGCGTAAGGCAGAGTCGTACTGATAGGCTTGATTTTGGTATTTGTAGCTGTCTCAATAGTTTCTGTAGGTCGAGAAATAAACAGTGGCTTTTCCTGTTCCTCATTATCATTGATTTCCCTCTCAAGACGTCTTTCAGGCACTTCTGGAACGGTTGCTTTGGGCTGCTCAGTTCCAGCTTGGGCAGCAGTTGCAGCAGGAGTAGGAACTTTTGCTGGTGCTCCATCGTCCACAAAAAGAGCGTCCACGTCCGGATCCTCGACTTGGACGTCGTTTCCGTCGTATCCGTCCTCTTCGTCGTCAGATAGAATGAATAGCGACGACATTGTGCTGGGTGGAGGATTTACGCCGTTTCGCAATGAAACATTGGCAAGTGCATGATGGATGCAGGTGGATGGGTGAGAGGTAAAGAGGTGCACGGAAAAAGGTGTATTAATGGGTGTGGGGTTCTGAGGATCGGTTGGGGATGTCACGTGACCTGAAAAAGCAGATTCCCAAAAAAAATTACATTTCTGGGTAAAACTTACCGAACTGGATCTGCATTGATTTTCATTATATTATGAACAAAGGAAGCTATATTTTGTTGGCTATATCAAGTACATTTGGCTGACTGTATATTGATCCCATTTATTACCAAGTATGGACCAAGTAATGAGTATCGAGGCTCTGTAATGTTTCTCACTATAAGTAGGAATACACTGCTCAACCCACACCTCACTCTCCTACCCATCATTCTCCCTCCTATAACCCCTGACTCAGATCTGAAGACAGGTGACGGATTTAGCCCGCTCTTATCGTTCAAAGTCTCAGCGTCTGAATAATATCTGGAAGGTGTACCAGGGTCGATTTAGGGGGTGGTTTTGTAGACTATGGAACTGTTGATTCAGTAGTAAAAGAGTGGTAAAACTCTTGTGTAAGCAATACCAACATTTCTACACTCTTCATACCGTGAATTGTTCTATTCTACAAGTACAGCACCTCTCCAAGTCCTGTAATAATTCACCTACCGTACCTTAGCCTATAGTAATCGCCCCTTCCCTGAGGCTAAACCCTCTCAAGACTAGAATGTAAAGACTCCTTGAAAGACCCCTATAGCTAGATTGACGGGGAAAATTTGTTGGAATGTGCAATTGGCATGAGTCACATGATTCCCAACAGCCTCAATTCCCTGTTTACTCCTCTTTTACCCATTCTAAACGACTCCTTCTCAACACGTCAAAAATATGCTGTAAACCCCACGTTATACGAGAAACCATATGGAAGGTGGGCTTTAAAAGTGGAAGATGAAGGGGCTAGAAGACGTAAAAAGTAAGGAGAAATGTTCAAAAATACACCATTGGCCTGTTATACGCGTTATTCTATCCTTATAGGGCATAATACTTTTCAATTTAGTGCTGTTCTTCTCGCGTAACCCCAGCAACTACACGTACATGACTCGTGCAGGTGCGTCCTAAACGGTAAAAGTCAACATGAGCTCAAAGGCTTAACCGTCTCCCCTATCTGCCAGAGCTTTTCTATTCTTAAGACGAGATCTTGCCCAAACAGCCGTACCAGAAACAAAAACACGAAATGACCAGTGCTGCCAGCGACAACGAAATCAGCCTGGACTCCGTGCCTGACGTTGATACCTTTATCCAGGCGGAAAAAACACGTGAAGATGACGCGACTCAAGAGACTGACAAGGAGGTTGTAGCGACCAAAACGACCGACACTGACAACGACAAAAACGACCATATCGAGGTGGACGAGTTTGGAACCAACCCGGAGGAGCAGCCCAACGAGCAGCTTGACCAGAAACACGACCAGATTGAGGAAAAACAAGACCAAAATGATGTGCCAGAACTGGAGGATTCGATAATGGAAGAGTACGACGATAATGAACAGGAAGAAGTTCAGCAGGAGAAGAAGGAGGAACAGGTTGAAGCACAGAAGACTATGGATGTTGAACAAAAGACTACTGCGGAACCATCAGTTGCTCCACAGATTGATACCTCTTACGACTTTTCTGACCACCAGCAGGATGTCCTGAATCTACCCAAGAAACGAGTGCCTTCGTACCTGCAGCCTACAATCTCGTACTCGCAAAAGGTGCGTGCCAAGTACGACCCGCGGTCTGTATCTGGATCGTCTCAGAGATCGTTCTCGGGTTCTAGAACGTACTCTGCTGAATACCATCTTCGAGAGGCTCGTTTGTTTGAACAGAGACAGAACGAAATGGACGTGGATGGACGACTATCACGTGACGGCGCAGGTACTCCCGACAGTACTGCCGGTTCTTTGGATATTCCCAAGCGTGGAGGAGGCACAAAAAAGCAGGTTCGCCGGGAGTACTCGCGAGAGTTCACCCCGTCTTTCCCCTTTAATAAGGAGAATGTCAACTGAGTGGGGAATGGAGAAGGAACGCACAGTGAGATGATTTATAGGTAACAATGGATATTGAGGGAGAGGGGGGGAACTGAAGGTGGCTACTTTGTGGCTACGGTACTGTTCTTCTCTATAGCTGTGTAGCATACTGGGGCTGGGGGTATGCACTGCTAGTATGCCCCATTACTGGTAACGTAGTCCAACCGCAACTTTGCAGTGTGGAAAATAACTGTCTAGAACAAAGTGTCTCGACTTTAGGAAGCAACTGTGTGAGACAGGTTATTTCGTATGTACATGTAATAGTGGACTGCTGCAGGTCTCGTATTGTCACCAGCATGAATACGATGGGGCCAAGGAGTGGAATATGGAAGATGGTGGGAACCAAAATATGGCCGTTCTACAAGTAACCGCTGCTTGCAAATACTGACAAATGGACGTCTTTGTTCAACAGGATTACTGTCAAGCTGTCTACTTGTACATTGTGGCTATTTTGGCCATTTCAGGACACTTCCAAAAGCTGGTCTTTGGTCCATTGACTCTTTGGTCCATTGACTCTTTGGCCCATTGACATTCCTTGTCTTAAGCTCTGTTCCTGCTCCTGCTTTATGGCTCTTGTCTTTGAACCGCCATATTCCAAAATATTATTTTTTAGTGCAACTCAACCCAGGAGAAATGAACGTCTCTCACCAAGTCTATGGCCCACCAGATCAACAGCCGCAACGGGACCCATGGCCTGCGTCATGCAAGATATTCTGCACCAGGAATATGAGAAGGGCGATTGTACCTGCGCGGTAGCGATGGATTTTGTCTAGCAATTGGTTGTACTTGTACTCGTAGAGCACTTCTATCGGATCTTCTCAGTTGTTCCTAGTCCACCAAATAAGATACTCCAGTTTCCACTTTGGGTTGGTTTTTTATCAAACCGTTGGGTTGGTGTTCAGCTAATTTAACCCAGAAAACTGAGACAGTCTTGGTAGGGAAATACGGGAGATAACGGCAGATAGACGAGGAAAAGGTGAGGACCAAGATGGCTGGATGGGGCGAAATATTCCAGACGGCGCGGGGCCAAGAAGCCCCTTTCAGAAAAAACCAAACTACAGAAAAAATAACCCGCTCTGTACCAAAATATTGTTTCATACAGTTGACCGTCTCATGACCATGGTTCGATTCGTGGGCCCATCTCTGCAGCAGCAGATTTTTTCACCTGACTCTTTCGAGACCAACTTTTCAAGACAAGCGGAAAGTAGCAATCGTAGAAGAAGGAGAAGGAAGGAAGATTCGGGGCGATGGAAAATGCGATTGAGAGCTCGAAAACCAGCTTTAGACCCTGGCAATCAACCTTCATGGTTGCAACTATACGTCTAGATAATGCACTGCATACATGTGTTTGACCTGTCGAAGCCAACATTTTTGGCGAGCGATAGCAGGGGTTCGAAGCGTCGAGAAGACACTGGAAAAGAAGTTGGAAAAACGGAATTCAGGGCAGTTCAACAGCTACAATCTCGTCTTCAATCATAATCATATCTCTTATGCAATAAATAACAGTTAAATAATACATCTTAGTGTCATAAGTCATAACTCATGGAATGTCACACTGGGCCGTGGGGCTCTCTGTCTCCTCTTGTAAGACTGAAGCTCTCTACTTCATGGTGGGAGAAGAAACCCGCAGGCCTGTGGATGGATCGACAATCTGGATGGCCTTTCTCACTCGAGCAGTCACCTTGGGTGAACCAGTATGGGCCAGCTCGGGAGAGAAGGGGGTGTCTGGTGTGGTTTCATTGTACAGCTGGGATGGCAGCTGGGAGGGGGAGTTTGAGTCGGACGACGACGACGAAACGTAGCCCATGTGACTTGGGGACAGGGCCGGGCAGAACTCCATGTCGTCCTCGGCCTCAAAGCCTCTAGAAGCGTTGAACCGTGCCACCATGGAGGTTGGGCTATTGTAGTGGTAGAAGGACGAGGCCGAGCCCATGGACGAAGCGGAGCCCATGGATGAGTATGCGCCGGCAGAGTACTGGTTTCGGGGCGTCACGGACCGCTGCTGGACCTGCTGCTGCTGATGCTGATGCTGCTGCTGCTGGTAGAGCGACGAGTTGCCAAAAGTGGGCGAGTAGGACGGCACCGACACCAGGTTGGAGTAGCGGTTCTGTCGGTCTTCTTCGGGATAAAATGACATCATTTGTGCGGAGGTTGGGGGGGTGGGTATGGATGGTCTTGTGTGTGGTGTGGGTTTTTGAAATTCAAGCGGTTGTGTTGTCTAATGTTGACGCAGATATCGCATCAAGATAATGTAGAGGTTGGGGGGGTGGCTCGATTGGGACGGGGGTGGTTAGGGGAGAGAGTGCAATTTGGGAATACGACATTCTTAAAACGGCAGGTCCGTGTTGCTGCGCAATTTTTGGCCAATCATAAAGTGTGTGTGTGAATCTTAAATATCTGGGGCCGGGACTGAAACTACGCCGGAGGGGGGGTATACAAGGAGGAGCAGTGTGGACATGGGTAAAAAAAACAGAGGAGGTGGGTTGGTATGTGACAATGTTCATGGTCAAACCGCTCCCACAGACCTCTCACAGACCCAATGCACCTCGCTAAAGCCTTCATCACACGCTGGATCCCACCATTGAGCTGCGATCGAGCATAAACGTAGAAATGTCAATCCCATTGTGCTGGGATTAGGCTGGTGGAGCCATGTCTATTCTGTGCATAATCCACGTGTAGCGGTTGAGGAGTGGAATGGAGAAGGGCATATTATGTCGATATTATGTGGGACTTGTCAAGTGTGGAGAAGACGGAAAAAATAATATTTTTCTTTGGCGGGTCCAATCAGCTCATACTAAGACCCCCTTACAAGTTTGGCTTCCATTGACTAGTCAGTTAGCCAGAAAATTCCACACCAGGGACACGTCCAACATCTGCATCTACCCCAGACTAGACGGGGCTGGTAGCGTGTGTTTTTTGGTGCACCTGTCTAAGCTACTCCTTCCATATTAAGACCATGAGGCTGGAGTGTTGAGGAACGTCTGGAGACGATAAAAATAAATGGATATTGTATACGAGAAATACTGGGTTGCTGTGGAACTAAGTACGGAGACCCACACGTTGCCATGGCATACGACACTATTGTATGGATACGATGAGGCTGACAAAATGGCGTTTTCAAAGGGTGTTTTTTTTCTCCCATGACTTGACACTTTTCGAAGTGAATAAACGTCTGTTGAATGTCACTGTATCTGTTCAACGTCTGACTCAAATCGGATTGGGAAAGTCGAGTCGTATTCTCTGACAGGTTGAAGAGGGAGAAGCTAAGTGTGGCCAAGTAAATTAGGGAAGAAATAGGTGTCATTTTGAGGGGTAAAGCAGTGTAATAATGGAACGATTTTTGAGGTGAAGAGTTTTAGCGGATATATTTCCACTTTGGAGCTGGTTTTGAGCGTCTATTCTCTCAATTGCCTGTATTGTATCAGTTCTTAAATCCACCCTCAACTAAATGCCAAGTACAACCTAGCGCTGAATCATTTGGAACATAATGACACCAATTGTGGAGGGAAATTGGTAGGAAAAAGCTTGTGTGAATTTGATTGCGGCTATCTATTAGCTAGTCCAAAATTCAGCGATCTTTTCTACACAATTTTTCGAGATAATCGGGGTCTTATTTTCCTTTCGGGGTAAGTCGTTTATGCGCCAGTATACACCATATCGGCTGTTTTTGACACAGAAAGTCGCAAGACAACTTGCCAATTCTATCTGCAGACGTTGTTTGACACCTAACAGCTTCAATGTGTCAAAATCTCAACAGTCACGTCAAACAGGACCCTTCAAGTATGTACGACTACAACCCTTACCTGAATGAGCGTTCGAGACCAATTAGTCAGCTCCAAGATAGGTGAAAGCTCATAATCTGTACTTCAGGGACGGCAATACTACGGAATGCTTGCTCAATTCATCTCAAAATGCTCAATTGCTGTTTCCAGGGTGATCACTTCGTTATAGACTCCTCCACAAGTTGTAGACTTCAATTATGACTCCGAAATGTACACTTTTAATTTGTTTTTTGATGTCTCTGACCTTGTAATCCACCTTGTAACCAACATAAACACCTATAAATCATCTCCTTGTCTCTACTATTCCTTTTACCTCCAAATTAAGCGTCCAGTATGCTCATCTATATGTTTCTCATGTCTTGGATGTGTCTCTCAGATTGGGCAGTCTGACGTCACCGAAAGACAAGCCCAGTTTTGCTCCCACTATTGTTGAGTGAGCCCGTAAAAGAAACCAAGTGTGTTGCATCTATAATTACTTATTTCAAAGTCTGTAGATGTCTCTGACACCCTGCCGGTTCTTTGATGTGCATGGAGCAGGGTATAAAACATGATTACATGAGAGAAAAGTAATGTTTTATGCCCAATTGAGCAATGCACAGTTCGAAAACGTCCAGCAGGTACATAAAATACGTCTACCAGCAGTTTTTCACTCTCAAACATGTTTCTTCAGACTCGGAACTTGCTTGTTATGATCCCAACTTCCACCGTTCTTTCCATGTTGGTTCATGTATAACTGGGAGCTCGCAGATCTGGAAAAGAACCCTGTTTGGGATGCCTGAGGCCGAGTCGACAGCTTTCCATTGGCCCATCCACGTGACAAATTACGCCTGAGCAGCGTATAGGAAAGATGCAACTATATACAAAGAAGAACCCGAGAGGTTCTCTTGAGTCCAAACAAACAACCCTGGTGCCGTGCCATGGTCGATAGAGTAACGATAGTCGCAGGGATCTTCGGGACGTGCACCCCACCCGTGATATACACCGATACTCCAACCAGACGAACCTCGATTGCTCATTGCATGTGCATTGATCGACAGAGAGCTGTAGGGGCGGAGAAGGTTGTGGTGGGAGATATTATAACCAAGTTGATGTTGGTCTCATTCCCCCGGTTAGTTTGTTTAGTCTGTTTAGTCTGTTTGGCTGCGTAATCTCAGTCTTTGTATTGATATCTCTATTCATGTATTTGCTCATGATCATCAAGGTCAACGTACAACCCTACTCCAACCACTACTTGACATTACTTAACCTACATACTCATACCTAGTTGCGCCCTCCTCCCCCTTCATCAGTTTCACCGTTGCTATCGTGCTCGCCTAACACATCCTGTTTCATCACATTGGCCCACAGGGTGGCTCCTCCATGAAACGTCGTATGTATGGCCTGAGCTGTACAGACGGCAGACTACAGCCCATACATTAAGACATACGACGAAGGGAAAATGAGGCTGTTGACCACTGCTTAATTTCCCAGAGTTAGAGAGTGCAATGACCTTCTCTTTGTATACCCCTGCCAGACATTAAACTTGGGGGTGTCAATCGCCAGGCACAAGGCACCCGTTGTTTTGCTCCAGAGCATGTCTCTCTCACTTTTTTGCCCACCCTTATGGTGCATCCGCCCACCCCGAAAAGCCTTGTTTCAGCCTCCGAGGCCAAAAGCAACGATCCAGCGCTTATACTGGATGAGACATGTCTTTGAACACCTACTTTGGGCATGCTAGTGACGTAGTGTGCATGTAAACAAATTAAAGCGAGCTCAAGTCATTCCTCCACATTCTCCAGATTAGCCCTCATTATATACATTTTCAGAGCTGATATACCTGGCACTTCAATACACCTCTACCCTCCCTCTCAGCCGTATATGCAAGGACGGAGCGATCTTATGGGCTAGAAGACAGTAGTGTTCGATCGGACGGATATCAGACCCTTGGTTTCCACTCTCTCTTTCTTTTTTTTGTGCTTTTTCTGTTCTTTTTTTGTTGTCTTCTTTCTCTCTTCTTTTGTTGTTCTGTCTCTCTCTCTCTTCTTTTGTTGCGTCTTTTGCAACCCGTCTTCTTTCTTTTCGCTCGGGTCGGAATTGTCTTTTTACCCCTGCCGATGCTGGACCTGCATCGAGTTATAATTAGCACTTTGCCGAGGTGCCACCAAACGGCACCGCCAGATCTGAAACGATTATAGGCTGAGAATGAGACGAGACGGAGGAGTCCCTGGCCCTTCCCTAGCCCTGTCCTTCCCTAGCCCTGTCCAAACATCACCTGAGTAAACAGCAATCTTAGCCATGGGTATAGAGACCTTAGCTAAGGCACTAGCACCACTCTAATGAACATACTTGGCCCTTAGTCAGACAAGGTAGAGACGACAAGGACCCCATTCATCAACCTATCTAACATCAAAAAACACCCTTTTTTTTCCTAAAAAACTCGTTCTAATCGCTACAAATCACTGACGCCCATTAATGCACTTCGTATAACGGTCGCCAAACGACTAATAATACCTGACGCGGTTACCTACCTCTCATCTGCTCACCTACAAGCATATACCAAGCAATACAGAATGCTATAGTCGTCTAACAAGTGCACTACACCCATAGAACACGTGCCACCCTCATAACTCCTCTCATATACCTCTATACCTCATGCCTCCCCCTGTTTATCCGCCGGAAAAACACCGCTTGTCAGACGCAGCTAGACCTCGGACCTCTCTCCAACGGTGCCGAAAATCAACGTATAGCGTCCATCAAGGCAATCAAGGGATGACCCTGGTGCGCCAACGGCTGCCTACAAGTAAGTTAGATTGGCCTAGGTTCATCTGTATTGGTTAGGTGAGGATTTTCCCACAGGCAGACAACAGACTTCTTCCTCGTAGGTTTCGGATGAGGAGATCTGTAGAAGAGTCCTTTGAACAACCAGAAGAACAACCAGAAACTGTCTCTACCTCTTCAAACTCCTCCTACCAATACTAGAATCAGTTCTTGCACTGCTTGTAGGTACTCTCTACCTTTCATATGGTATAAGCATCTTCTACATTCATAGCCATAAATGTTGCTTTATAGGTCCGAGTTCATAGCTCATAGACTACACCTACTATCCTCGTTCATAGCCCACAAACGACTATCGCTCTCGTTCCCTCTACCCTCCTCGGTAAAGATCTGCGAAATAATGGTACATACGAAGTGGCCGATCTTTGAAGCGGTTTTTTATCGCCAATGATTGACATACTTCAAACGAAACATCAAGAGAACTCAACCCTTCTATTAAAGTGTAGATGCTAATAAAGAAGGACGTTTGCCATGGCCTGAGTCATGCAATCTGCTGGTCGCCCAGGTATTAGTTGTAAGGTGGATCCTCAAACGTGGGCAACGTGCGCTATACTTGAGGCAAGCACCGTCCTGTATGGATGAACAAAAAGTCGTGCCGTGCTATACTTAAAATATAGATCTGCCCTTGAGCGACACTTGTGCAGGAGACGGTAGAATGAAGCCCACAGTCAACCTATAACAAAAGTAAACATGTTTCTAGCTCCTGGATCTGAACTCCTGGATCTGACCCTCCCCCTTAGTCATCCCTCCCCAAAGATATGCTTGTTGATCCCCCTTTCTTCCCCCTCTCCCTCCACCTACACTTCGTACACTCAATTACTGTATTACTGTACAAGATGCAACCAGAGCTTTCAGCCTGGCCACGGTCCTTTCGGACGAAAACCTGATGTCTAAATTTTCACGGTGACGGCTAACAACTCGACCACCTAATATAAATAAAGAGAGGGTGACCCGGTGGTCTAGCACGCGGGATCGGACAAATCTCGATCCGCAAACACGCCTAGACAATTCCCATAATCCCTATTCCAGAGCAAAAGTGATCCCGAAGAGGCAGGTCCAAGTGAATCTGGCCACCTGCCCCTCCGCACCGCTCTGAAAAGCCGTAGTATCTGTACTACTGTACCTCTGGCGCTTGCTCCGCCAGCCATGCTCTCTCTTGTGTCCAAGCAGTGTTTCTATGCCCTCGACGACAAACTGGCAGCCTCGAGCAGGTAGTCCATGCCACCTCGCTGCGGCGGAGCGTCGCTCATCTCCACATCGTCGGCCTCCACGGGCAGAGGAGGCAGAGGCTTGTCCTTCTGGCCCTGGGGCTGCTGGCTCGCCACAGGTCGCATATCGGCCATGGGCAAAACGTGCGACGACGAAAAGTCGCCAAACTCGGCGGGACCACCAGCCTGCGCAGACGGAGGCTTGGGGGGATACGAGTCTGGGCGCGGCAGAATGAGGTTCTTTGTGTAACTCTTGTTGACGGAGATCTGGGGCCGGTTGGCGGAGTTGGGGCCGTTGGGGCCGTTGAACAGCGACGAAAATGGCGGCAGAGGCTTGTCCTTGTTGGGGGGCAGAGGTGCGCCTGTGCCGCTGGAGCCTCCGCTGCCGCTCATGTCGTCGTCCGACTCGTCCATGCTTTCGTTGATGACCAGAGACGAGAGCGACTGCCGGCCCGAGTGCGAGTCGAATCCGGGGTCGCCCGTCAGAATGCCAGAGCCACGGTACTGCTGGTGAGGCGACGCGCTGCCGGCCACGGAGTTTGTGTTGGTCGAGGGGCCCCACGTTCGTGGCCGGTTGTCGTCTGGTTGCGGCGAGTTGGAGAACGCCGACGTGGACGACGCTGACGAGTGCCGGTTGGACGCGGAACCGTCCTGACCCGAACACAGCACGGAAGACAGCCATGAGTTTGTGTTGCCCGGTTGGTTGGACGACGAGTGCGTGCTCACGGGGGTCGTCAGGTTGGACGAATGCACGGGGTAGTTGTAGGCCGACGTGAGCGAGTTTGTAGACGAGACGGACGCTCGCACATGGTGGCCGCGGCTCTGGAAAGGAGACGAAAACACGGACGCCGCGTCGCCATCACCACCCAACGAGGGGGGCCGCTGGCCGCTCATGACTGGCGGCATGTCTGAAATGGAAATGCCGGCAATGGAGCTGTGGTTGGAGTGGGTCGAGTACTGCGTCGGGGTGGTGGGGTATGTTGGCGAGGGCGGGCCCTGCTGCTGGCCCTGCTGCTGATGCTGCTGCTGTTGTTGTTGCTGATGCTGCTGCTGCTGCTGCTGCTGCTGCTGTTCCGTGGCGATGGGTGTGGGCCGGCGCTTTCGCTGCATGTTGCCCACCTGGGGCGAGTATGCGGTTTGCAGCGACGTCTGGGACGAGTTGACTGACGACGGCAGCGACTCTTCGGACGAGTAGTGGTGGAGCTGCTGCTGGGGCGGCGGCGGAGGCGGTTGCTGGCCCTGCGGCTGGCCCGGAGGGTACTGGTAGTCGTACATTTGCGGGTACGCCGCGTGGGGATGGGGCGCGCCGTGGTGCGACATCATGGGCGAGGGCACATGGCCTGCGGGGCCGGGCGCCATGTGTTGGGGGTGCATCTGCTGCTGCTGCTGCTGCTGGGTCTGTTGCTGGCCCATTTGCGGCGGCATGGGCACCTGGCCCATTTGGCCCATCTGGCCCTGGCCCATGGCCTGGAGGTCGCCCTGGGGCATGGGAGGCGGAGGAAGCGGGGCATGCAGAATGTGGTGGTCGTTGGCGTGCACCGTCTGAATGTGCTGGCGCAGGTTGTCGAGACGCGAAAACGTCTTGCCGCAGTGGCACCGGAACGGCCGTTCGCCCGTGTGTTTACGAATGTGTCGCGCCAGGTGTTCCGACCGGGTGAAGGTCATTTTGCAGTCGCCGTACCCCGTACATTGGAAGATTTTCGGGTACTTGGTTTTGGTCTTCTTTGGCACCGGTGGTGGAGAGTTCATGGCGGCTGTATATATCTTTTCTTGTTGTGGAGCGAGAGACCTGGAGTCGTTTGTGAGTAGGGTGTTTTTTGTGGTGAGAGTGACGACTCGAGTGTCGTGGGTATGTGGTGCTTCACTAACTGGGGAAGTGGTTTTGTGGGTGTGCTTGATGAGGCCCAGATGGATGGTTCTGTGGAGGAGTGCAAGGGGAGGAGCGGGCGCTTGGGTGTGTGTGGAGCTGTATCTGTGTCGAGAGAGAGGTGGAGGCACCGATGCTACTTGTCACGACTCTCGTCTGCCGCAATACCGGTCTGTGTAACTTGCAAAAACCAGTCTTGGGAATAGGTGTAAGAAGGACGTGTTTCAATTGCAAACAAGGTTCGTGGACACACTCGGCCAAATAGACTTGTGTGACGAAAAAGACAAAAGTAGGGAGACTTGTCCAGAAAATAGGCTTTTGGGTTAGACTCCAAGGATCGTTCACAGTAAAGCAAAAAAGCGTAACCTTGCACCCGCGAAACACAAAAGAAGAAAAATCATGACGATACAGGGTGGTGGTGGTATTATATTTATTTTTTGCAAACAAGATAAAACAGGTGGAGCTGCGTAGACGAGGGCCCCACGGGCTCCGATACTGCACCTGTAACACGCTTCCCCCCTCCAAGCCGCTCTCTCTGCAAAAAAACACGACCCATTCTCCACCCCTGCCCCGGTCATGCAAAGTCTACCTGGCAAGCCCAAGCAAGGGGAAAAAGGAAAAGCCAAGCCCATAGATTTGCCCCTGTGTTAGTAAGCGTGTGGTAGAACGGCAAAAGGCTTTCAACGAGTTACAAACGACATACTCATTTACTTTGTTAACTCTCTCTCTTCTTACTTAGTTGTAGTGGTAGTGGTAGACCTCCATCTACTGGTGTACATCCTCACGACCCCTTCGGGACATCTAATGTATGGGAATGTCACGTCACAAGTATTTGTCGCATGTCATAAAGTAGGCTGCCGTCCAGACCTCCAAATCAGGCCCAAGGCACCCATAAACTTGTACCTGACCATAGATTACTGATTGAGTGTGCAATACAAGACAGTACCGTAGGCCATACATCTATACTACAGGTGGAACTACAGCTACAGTAGAAGAGCTCGTATCATAGACTACAATATCAGACGTGCAAACACACTTACAAAACCTCAGTTACCAAGTCACCACTTCCAGATAATGTATGGTCCTACTAGTATGTACTTCCTCACATTCCATCGGTTCTTGAATCACCCGATTTGGTCTTGGTAACCCCTCGCAGTGACAGAGGGAAGCATGAGAAGGCTGTCACCCAGAGTCTGATACAATCACGGGACACCTACAGTAATCATATGTCATTCTATCTACCATTAAAGACTTCTAATCATCTGTCATACGAGTACATACACATGACCTAGGACGTAGACGGACATGAGATATGAGTTATGTCTACTTGTAGGAAGTCTACCGGTAGTGCCAAAATCACCACCACCAACCGAAGCCGTACATACTTCTCGTCGTACTCTTCTCTGCCCCTCTGTAGAAAAGAGTTAAACTCGGAGGTGACATCAGCTCCATGGAGATAGTGGGGTGGTTGAAGTGGTAAATAACCGGTAATATGGTGATTTGAAGATACTGGCGTGTTCTTCTCGCTTTGTACACTCCCAATTTCAACTCGGCTAAGCCGTAGACCCATTACTTCGCTAGTTGGAGCCCCTTCTGCCTCCGACCCACTAGAGCATACGCGTGTTACAGTTAAGAGGGATAAATCGAAAGCTATAGGGTGGTTCCGTATGTTGTCGTTTAGCGATAGGAAGGCTTGTTTACACGCTATTGTTTACATAGTCTTTGTGTACTGCAAAAGAAGCAAACCCGTTATCTCAAAAACTACGTAAACACGTTCGTCATAGACGACTATTACTTCTGGTAGATCCCAAAACTTGTGCTTGAACCTCACAACCACTAAAGTATGTCTTTACTCCTCCTACCAGGCACAACGTTACATTGTGGTGCATTCAATGGGCGCTTTGAAACCTGCTAACGCAAGAAACGGTGTATGAGAGCGAGTTTCTATGCGATTTCAAATACGACCAGTGCGTTATATTCCCCGAGAGCCCAGCTTTCTGTTGTTACCTTCAAAAGCGAGGTACGACCTATATTGCGCGTTATAATGGACATTTTGTTCTGACGTTTTCTTGTACCTGAACTACTACAGGTATAGAATGAATTTAAGCGGAGAGGAGACTTGTGGAGATGGTGCCATGTCATTTATAGTCATTTGATCTCTTTTGAGCACAACTGTGGGCTGATTCTTCCTTTTATAGACGGTTAAAAAACTACAAGCACTTGTACGGTGAAATGTACGCCCAAAAACTAGTAAAAGTCCCTGCTTTCAAGTTGCAGACTTTGAATTCCGAATCCAGGAGGGTCCAACTGCCGCATACGCAACTTGTCAGCTGAGTACATAGCATTTCTGTGACTCTGGATACGGAGGGGTACGAGTAGGAAGTACATGTAGGTCTGAACGTATGCCATCTATAACTACACCTACAATAGAAGAAGAGCCGAGGAGGTGACATTGGAGGGGAACTCCATGTTGTGGGAACGTCTTTGTAGAGTTTGTGTTCTTTTTGCGAGCCATGGTACCTTTCAACATGGTCTTTTGGTAGTCTCTTCTTTCAATGTCTTTTGATTGTCTTCTTTCAATGTTCGTTATCTTCCGTCGAACACTTGACACCCCTCCCTCCTCGCTCGGACTTGGCCGTGTGTGCCCCCCTTTTATCGCGCCACTTTTTTTCCGCCGCTAAGTGCTTCTCTAGCGCTGTTTTTTTATTTACGCACCAATTTTAGCAGCTGTCATCCAATTAAGCCAATTAATTAGTGCAGCCATATGGCCCTGATTTCTTGGGCTCCTTCCTTGTGTGGTTCCCAACCGTCAACTCTAATGACGTCATGTGGGAGCAATGGAGGATGGGAGAAATGAAGACAGGAAAATGGGAAGACAGAACATGGGAGGATGGACGGGTCAAAAAAATGGGAAAAAAAAAAAAACCTGGAAAAAGAGAAAAAAGAGACCATGAGATGAACGCGATAAAAAGAGGGAAACCAAGTACACCACAAGCATACAAGTGGTCTAGAACAAGTACATGATTATTTGTTGCCGCCCCTCTCCCTCCCCCCACCGGTGGACTAAAACCCCTGGTGCCTTCTTTTCGGGCTCTCAAGGCACGGTTCCTGGTCCCAGGCACGGTCTTTGAAGTCGTCTGTTTTTTTTGTCTAATGGTTTTTTTTTTGTCTTTTGGGAGCTCCGACAATAGTCTTTTGGGGGGGTAGAGGGCGAATAATCTTAAATTGCAGAGGGTTTCACAGGTGCAACAGTGATTAGACTTTGGGACAAGGGTGCGAAGGGTTGGACGGGACAGGAGGACGAGATGGTGGGAAGAAGTGAGGAAGAGGAAAATGGCAAAAAAGAAGAGAAAATGGGCAAAAAATGGGCAAAAATGGGCAAAATTAGGTAAAATATCAACCACATGTACTGGCACAATGTCCTACTTTATATCCCTGTTTATCACGTGACTGGTAACCGTAGTAACCCTTACAACTGTGGTCTAAAGTTCATAAATGGCTGTTATCACTTTGACGGTCAGGTTGCTGCAGAGGGAGCTCCCAAGAGGACAATAGGGAGAGGAAGATGAAGTTGATATTGGAAAAAGAAAAGGACAAAAAAAAACAATGAGAAAAAAAAAACAATGTAAAAAAAACAATGTGAACGAGTATCGTAGATGCAGTAATTGAGATGCAGAGACAATACCGTGTAATTACGCGATCTGGACGGCGTCAGATGCTTTGATAATGGTTGTATCGTGCTTTTGGGAACACCTTATGAGTGTGCCCTGAAGAGAGTGCATTTGTAGCTTACTTAGGCCACCTAAATATAAGCAGAGAGAGGACTTTATAGACGCCCAAAATCATTCCTTCAAAATACTCGCCCTCACACTCCTCCCCATTAGGACCCCTACCCCTCATTTCCGATCGACACAATCTCAAACTAGTGACGTAGCTCGTATGCATGGGTGGGGGAATCGGAGGTTTACCTGGGTTTGGCTTTAGTGAGTGAGGTCAAAGAGGTTTTCCAGTTCTCCATGTTGTCTCTTTGAAGACTATCTTCGTACAAGTACTCCGTACATACTGTACCCTTACACTTCTGTTTTTGTTCTGTGTTTGTGCCTCCCTTTCCAAATAAACTACTCACCTGCCTAGCAATGGGTTTGTTCCAGTTACGATTCAAGACATGATTCAATCAGGAGGCCCGAAATGACAACTTCAGACAAGACGGCCCCGTGTAGGTTGCGTAGGTTCATCAGAAAGAGTAACCGCGAAAAATGATGCTCAACAATTTTGTGGGGAAGCAAGAACGAACGAAAGCCGTAAATGATTGACATAGGTGGTTAATTACAAGTTTCTACAGCTGGTAACACTTAATACAGCCGACTTATAGCTGTTAAACAAGGTCTATAACACTATCTTCTTTCCTGGTACTCTCTTTAGTTACGTCAACTGGTGCCGTGCTCAACCAAGCTTTAGAGCTGAGACCAGAGTCGGAGTGCGAAAATGGCGGGCTCTTTGGAATGCTGGGAGTGGGGGGAGTAAGGGTGTGAAGTTGGATAAGAAATTGGTGAAGTATTCGTCAAGTAGTGAGGGGGTGTTCCATTAAGTAGGTCTGGTTGACATTGGTGAAGATATGAGGTGGTAATATTGCTTCAAAACAGTCCATATAGGTACTGTTTGAATTGTCTCGTTTCCAGGATCATTTCTGTGTACTCAAAATCTTCATATCTCAACTATTCGACTCAATATCTTCTGTTAACCCGGTGCTGGGATAACCTCGCCTCGCATTATCAATCTCATCTATGATAACCGACAAACACGTCTATGACCTCGTGTTCGCCGTTGGATAACAGACACAGAACAGTGATATTATTTGGGAGAAAAAAATGTCGATATTGTTAGATGTTCTATAGAACTCCCATAGCTACCCTAAGAATGCCTAACTGCAATTGCAACTCACTCTACAGACACAAGAACACCTCCTAACCTCTCAGAAATACCCCTAACCTCTTCTACCCCCTCCCTACTGACCCCCACCACCTCCTGAGACCCTGAAGCAACCTTTAACGTGTTCTAGGAGGGTATATTGGAGACTTACAGCCATACGACGAAACATAGGGTACAGTACAAGTACACCGTAACTTAGGTTTACAGACTCGGTTCCTCGTAAATCTGAAAAAACGAGTGTAAACTGTTTAATACGTATGTCTATCTACGAGTACACACACCAATACTCGTATCTACGCCTTTTCTTGTCATATCACAATTTCTCTGTTTGATCTCCATGGCTGTAACATGCAGCCCTGGTCCCTAACTCTGCCGATCGCTAACCGTAACGTTATATTCCACAGTCAAGAAATAACGTCCTTCAAGGAGACCCAGACAACACAACCAAGGGATAACAAGAAAACACAACCAAAGGACAAGAACAAACAGACAAGAAAAAACCTGTGGGTCTATACATAATATAGGGGTTCGAGTTCACAAAGAGGTGAAAAGGGAAATGAAAAACCAAGAAAAAAACCAATGACTCACAATACGATACCAAATTGTCATGAAGATCGTGATACCGGTAATTAGTTCTATCGTATCGCACCTCTCTAGAGCCACTGATCGACAGAAAAATTTTCGGCTTTTTTTTTTTTTCTTTTCTTGTTTTTTTTTTTTTTTTTTTTTTTTTTTTTTTTTTTTTTTTTTTTTTTTTTTTTTTTTTTTTTTTTTTTTTTTTTTTTTTTTTTTTTTTTTTTTTTTTTTTTTTTTTTTTTTTTTTTTTTTTTTTTTTTTTTTTTTTTTTTTTTTTTTTTTTTTTTTTTTTTTTTTTTTTTTTTTTTTTTTTTTTTTTTTTTTTTTTTTTTTTTTTTTTTTTTTTTTTTTTTTTTTTTTTTTTTTTTTTTTTTTTTTTTTTTTTTTTTTTTTTTTTTTTTTTTTTTTTTTTTTTTTTTTTTTTTTTTTTTTTTTTTTTTTTTTTTTTTTTTTTTTTTTTTTTTTTTTTTTTTTTTTTTTTTTTTTTTTTTTTTTTTTTTTTTTTTTTTTTTTTTTTTTTTTTTTTTTTTTTTTTTTTTTTTTTTTTTTTTTTTTTTTTTTTTTTTTTTTTTTTTTTTTTTTTTTTTTTTTTTTTTTTTTTTTTTTTTTTTTTTTTTTTTTTTTTTTTTTTTTTTTTTTTTTTTTTTTTTTTTTTTTTTTTTTTTTTTTTTTTTTTTTTTTTTTTTTTTTTTTTTTTTTTTTTTTTTTTTTTTTTTTTTTTTTTTTTTTTTTTTTTTTTTTTTTTTTTTTTTTTTTTTTTTTTTTTTTTTTTTTTTTTTTTTTTTTTTTTTTTTTTGTTAATTTCAAGCAGCCTGAACAAGCTGACCAGACACAGTGCAATCGACGTTCGCGCACAAAGATGGACGGTGGATATGAGGCTGCTTAAGGAAGGGTTTTGGAGCGGATCCCAA
The DNA here is from genome assembly GCA_900519025.1 of Yarrowia porcina. NCBI lineage: Eukaryota > Fungi > Ascomycota > Dipodascomycetes > Dipodascales > Yarrowia > Yarrowia porcina. The sequence continues at coordinate 1,024,768 of ULGT01000010.1, read as the reverse complement.
GTTAATTTGCCCCAATTTTATCCCCAATCCAGCTCCTTTATTCTCCATAGCATTTTTAGCTCGACTTCTTCGTTTAGTCTGCATTTCCCCGCACATTTACTGATCAGCTTCCATGCGTCGACTGTCTCATTAATTTGCTCATATTAGGAGGGGCTGTAGAATGGGAAGTTTTGGTGGTATAAAAAAGAAAAATAGACCATTTTGTTCCCCTTGTTTAGCTCATCATTTTGGTCTACCTCCCATTCAGTTTGACCCACTATTTCACTCTCCACACTCACCCCAACTCACCCCTTGCTGACGTCTAAGATGCAGGTATAAATTCTGACATGCCGGAGTTAGACATGTCTTGTTCCGTCTAGCTCAAATGCCGTATAGAAACCGACGAAAATGGGAAAAATCATATAAACGAGATATTCGGGGTCTGGACCGGGACCACACCTCGACTGACAATTTATATTGCGTTTTTTCCCACTTCAAATTTCCTTTCAAATTTCCTCCCCTCCAAACTGGTTGCTTCCAATTGTCTCGCTTAGCTCTATTTACGCGGCTACGCACCGCTGGCTAAAATGTCCAAAAAAGAATTTCGGAGCGCAAAAAGTGTCTTAGAATGGCGGTCACGTGAAGCCCAGTTTCCCGCCGGCGATCAACCTACACACAGACAACATTTCTGCAGCGTACATTAAAAAATCGAGGTTATTCAATTTTGGTGAAGTACAGTTCCGTACAAGTATCGTTAAATTTTTCGACTCTTTTTTTTATTTTTTTTATTTTTGTTCATTGAAAGCAAATCTGTTTTCGGAGATTATAAGCTCGTATTATTTTGCAATATTTTCGTTCGATTAATATTCTACCGAAGAACAAGCCCCTTCTTCTGGTGATTCTTGTCTTCCATGCGTTATTACAAAATGCAGCTCGCAAATACCCCCAGAAGCCAAGCACGGACTAGCTCCCTGCGCAGACGCGCGCCACTGCCGTCCCCCCATTCCCAAATCGGAATCCAGGTAGGGAGGGAAGATCGTCGTGTGGGTCCAAAAAAGAGCAGGAAATGATTAATAAGTAGGGTTAGGGGATGGGGAGAGGGTTAGGGGTAGTTGTAGGGTAGTGGTAATATTCTATCTGAATCACGTGATCTAAGTACTGTACTTGTAGCCAAATCCCGGCTCCCTCCATTCCACCAAAAGTAAGGCCATTTGTCGGTGCAGCTGCAGCTGCATGGCTGCTGCATGGGGCACGCCATTATGTGCCGGTCACGTGAATTTAACGAGGAGGTGCGATATGGCTGATACGAGACAATGGTGGGTTCATTTTGGTGGGTTCTTTTTGGTATGTTTCTTGTCACTTTTTAAGTAAACTTTTCATACCGTTGGGAGTAACGGTGAGTTGAGTGATAGGAAGGGCTGGAATAAGAAGGGCTGGAATAAGAAGGGCTGGAATTTGGAGTTGGAAACAAAAAAAAAAAAAAAAAAAAAAAAAA